>JAPMOQ010004550.1:1994244-2037921 GCA_026543055.1 Argiope trifasciata | reverse complement strand
CCTAAAAAAACATTTTAGTCAAATTTTTATTTATTTACGTTTTGTATTACTTTTTTCCGAGGAGAATAGAGACATTTCATTTAACAACAAATTGTGCTTATTGTGATAACAACTGGTGTCCGGTTTGCAAATCACCCTCCTAACTCTTTCAGTGGAGAAAAAAATTTTGGTCAACTTATTAGGTTATAGCAGTCAAAGGTTGCCATGGAACTAACATCATTTTTTCGATTTGGAATGTATCTAATACATGATTATGTTTCTTCAGTCATCTGATAATTGATGATTATAGTATATTTTATAAAATATATGTCTTATATAATGTTCCTCTGCATTAAATTATATCTTGTAGTGAATTAAATGAGAGGAAGCGTCAAACAAATTAATAATTGAAATTATTTTTAGCCAAACCAATAAACTTTGCTTCAATCTTTTAAATAAATACAGAAAGTTCTAGTTTACTCCCCTTTCTCATATTTAGAATCTTGATGAATTCTGACATTCATCGAAAAAAAACCTCAGATGGTTAATATTACCTACTTCACAAAGGAAAGTTCAGTTTCATTTATTTATGAGTAAGTTTAAATTAACATTCTTCAAATGAGAAATACGACTTAGTGTTTTGAAATTCCCTCCATCCCCCCTTAGACAGTATCTCCTATCATGTATCATATTTTTGCAAACCTGTCCTGTAAAGTTACATTAACGATCCGTTTCTAAAGCAATAGTTGGGATAATTAAGGGCAAAATGCGTAATTTTAACCTGCGGTCAGATGACAACGACTGTTGAATTGGTGTTCTGGCCTCCAAACTTCCACATCATACCAGTGGGAGGACGCCCCACAGATTTAGACGGTTCTTCGGTGAAATCAGGTTTCGAGCCTAAAACTCTTCGGTTCCATAGCCGAGACCATAACAACAGGTTATTACGGCGCCATATTCTCTCTCTCTCTCAAAAAAGGAATCCATCATATCCTTTATTTTTGTATGTGGATTTTTGTATGGTGGATGTATAATAATTATTCTAATTGTCAAGTCTATACTTTAAAATGGAAATTAGAGTAAGCAGTTTGCTGTGTGGATACTTAAGTGTTGTATGACGAAAGACCGAGCATAACTGAGATGAAACAAGGAACTACAATGTTTCCTTCTACAAATATATAGCAAAACTTTCGATGCATATTCTGAAAAAATGATAATTAATTTTCTTTCATTTTCAAAACGTATCAAATTTGGAGAAATCATTATTTTAAAAATATGTTGCTTTTTTCATAAAATGCAATAGTTTATTCTCAAATCTTTTTTCGTTAATTAACAAAAATATATAATTTACATTATCATTTTAAATGCTATTCATATTGAATGGTCAGCATGCAGGTCTTACAACTTTTATCTCTTTCGTGTCTATGTTTTTACCAATGCCATAGTTTAAATGCAAGCAATTTCTTTCGTTATTGTATAATGTACCACTGAAAATTAAAATCTGAGTAGTTATGATAATCACGATCTTGCTGAATATCTCCAATTTTATGCGGGAGGTCAGGGATAAAACTTAACCAAACTAGTCAGAGGAAAATAAACATTTTTGCAGTTTCATACTTACTTTTTCAGTAAATAAAATCTTCGGTGTCTTGCTATGAAATATATTTAACGGTAAACATAATTTTGAAGTTATTTTCTATTTATAATCTGGAATTACAGTAAAATTCTAGACTATTCTATCTCATTTTGTTGCTTATTTTTTATTTTCTGTTTTCTAGAAAGTAGATAACTACTCATAACATTATGCAGAGATAGTTTCAGATATTTAAATATTCGATATTTCACATGCTACTCAAATTTCTCAACTTACTTTAAAGAAGATATTTGAAGTAAATCGGATTTTAAAGAACGCAACTCTTTCTTTTTTCATTGTCATGTTTACTTTTAGAAATACGAGAATCCCGAAAGGTCAAGAGGCAGAAAGGAGACAAATATTTCACATTTGTCAACATGAAGCAACTGGGAAAGAGGAAAAAAATCATTTGTATGTTACTTTCTGTTTCATTTTTCGAAATAATCTTAGAAATAAATTCAATGTTCTTTATATAAAAAGAACATTTGAAGATGTGTTCGAAGTTCAATTTTCTTTATGCTCACTAAACGGTAATATAAAAAAAATTAAATAAATGCATAGCAAATAGGGGTTAAAAGTTTGAATGCTTTTCTTTGTTTCTTTTTCTTTTCCTTTATATAAAAAAGTCTTTTTTTAGTTTCGTAGAATTTCTTCAAACATTTTTTAAATAAATCCTTTAATCGAATCTCACTAAATTTTGTTATTCAAATGAAACAAACATTTCGATTGTATGTTATTACAATTTAATTTTCTCTTTGCCATTTTGACCATCTCAAAATGCATTTATGTAAAAATGTTAAATGCATGCTAAATCGCATTGTAATACTTGATCGAAAGTTTCTATTGTATCGAAAATAAAAATAAAAATACTAAAGCAATACAATGCTTCCAGAAAATGTAATTTTTTTTCTTGTTACATCGATAAAATTTTCAAAAATTTTTCAAAAATGTTAAGTATAAATTAACTGTAAATTATGTACAGTGAACATAATGATGCAGATGGGAAATTTCTATCTCTTTTGCAAAAATTTGTCTGACTTTTGAAATTTTAAACGTCATAAGATAGCAATTATGAAGCACTAGAAGCTATGCATATTTATTAAAATATGTTTTGTTGGCACTCAACTGCCAACAGTCATCGAACAAAATCAATATTCTTCATATTTAAAAACATCAAACTGTATCATTATTTAAGGTAAATCAATCTTAAATATGTAAAAATAAATTTATATGACCAATCCTTTTCACACAGATTAACAATTATTGTGACAATGATAACGAACCGATGACGGGAGAATTAAACCTAACTCTCTAATAAACCTCACCTAATTCGCATCCCCCCACTTGCTCACGTGATACATTTATAGAGCCAAATTCGAGAATTTCGAAGTGCATGATAGATATATAACCCAATTTTTAGAATTTCGAAGTGCATGATAGGTTTATAAGGTCTAGTTTTAAAATTTCGAAGGATACGATAAATTCATATTGTGTAATATAAATACTTATATAGTATATAGTAATTTTAGAAATTATTTAATTGTTTTTTAAATTTATATTTATATTGTAAATTTATATTGTGTAATATAAATACTTATATAGTATATAGTAATTTTAGAAACTCTATATGCATGATAGATTTATATAAAATAATTTTAGAATCTCTATATGCATGATAGATTTATATATCATAATTTTAGAATCTCTATATGCATGATAGATTTCTACAACTTAATTTTAGAATCATGAAATGCATGATGTAGCCTCATTTAAGAAGGCCTATGATATAACCAAATATTTATATAATATATAATTTAGCCAATCATATCGCCTAATTTTAGAATCTTGAAATGCTTATATACTCTAATTTACAGCTGCGAGGAACTCAATAATTTTAATTGATATAGCCTAATTTTAGAATTTCAAGGGGCATGATAGATTTTTATATATTTTTCTCAATTCACATGTCCTTTCTTTATTTCTGTGTATTATTATTTTCTTCCATATTATTATTTTAAAAATTATTATTCTGCATTGATTTTTATTTAAGTTGTCAGCTTTTGATTAATTGTTTTTCAATATTTACTAAATTTCTTTTAATAGTTTATGACAAAAAGGATTTATAAATTTTCCTTGATGACTTTTAATCTCCAGACGCAATTTTTGTTGGTGAATAGCCGAGGGATGAATAAGTAAATAAATATCTAATATACGATAAAAGTATGAAAAGTCATCATGCAGTTCATCAGTCCTATACAAAATGTTACAGGTATTGTGAAGTACTACATTCAGCAATTCTCAGTAATATTATTAAAATGGTAAGATGCCAAAATTTAAATATGTATTAATTACTATAAATCAATAGATTTCTTCAAAACCATCTCACTCTAGGACTAAATTTATTAGTCTTTAAAGAAATGGGTTATAACAAGTATTCAGTGTGAGATAGCGACCTATAGCATCAAAAATTTCCCTTTTACCTCCCAATTTTTTAGGAAATTTTGCTTGTTAAAATGCAAAGATGTTATCATTCCTCTCAGCAAATGGACGAAGCTTTCATCATCCGTTCCAACCATTTAATATTGATTGAAGCATAAATAATATTTTTCTAACACAAATAATAAGCATTTTCATAAAATTTTTATTCATAATTATTCTTCTAAATAATGTTTGTGGGAAAAACTAATAGTTTCTCTAATATATGTATGCTCCATGAATTAAATTTATTTGTAACAGAGTATATTCAAACATATGTTTAAACAAAATATAAATATATATATATATATATATAGCTGCCCGTTCTAAGGAACAAAGTGCTTGCTCACCTCCCACTGGTTCTTTTCCCTTTCAGACTTCCTGCTGTATACAGGCGACTTGTGGCTTCATTTTCATTTTCAATGAGGCTATTTCACTTCATTCCATTATACGGGGAAAATTTTCAAATATATAAAACTGACAAGCGATATTTTTATTTTGTAGCTACCCTATTTTATGTAAGATCTAGTTAGAATTAGATTTTATCTGCTCAATTAATAATAAGATATAGGTAGTTAATAAGTAAATAAAAAGTTTTATTTCCCTTTAAAACGATTCCTGTTATTTAGAGTCTTAAATAACATTATTGTATTTGCCATTGTTATTTATGCTTCATCTTCATCTCGGATGTGAGAGGAGGACATTGGGCTATTTCAACTGAGTTTTTCAAAGAACGTTTCAACGATTTCATATAGAATAGCTATATATACTATTAAAAAATGCAACAATCTCTAACTTTCTCATTAATGGATAAGTCTGAATAACTAATCTCAATTATTGTACTCCAGTTGATACATTATTTAAGCACATATTTTTTTTTTATTTGTCACAACAAACATACTCCGAAATCCTTTCTTTGCCAATCAAAGATTCTTTTTGCTCATTTTTTTACTTATAGTAATATACGAACTCCTCATTGTGAAAATATACTTTGAAATAAAAAAATTCAGAGTTCGATGTTTTGCTCCATCGTGAAAAATAGAATAACATTAAATAAACAATTCAATCACAATCAACGTGTTGTCAAATTTCTAACTCAAAATCTCTAATTAAAACCTAATTATCCTTTTTTCTGCCTTAAAAACTATATAAAGAAATTTAATAACGATATAAAAACTTATTTAAATAACATACGTTATTTAAATGCTTCAGATTCAAATTATAGTAAATTACATATAATGGTGATTTAGAAAAACAATAAATCTTGCAGAAAATATATTTGTTATGATTCTGAGAGTGATAGCTAAATTTTGAATATTTAATACAACGTTTGAAAATATAAAAATAATTTAGCCGAAATATAATTATTGGTTAGTATTGTAATATTATAAAAAAACATGCACTCATAAAAAATTTTTTATCAAACAAATTCTTTTATAGTTTTGTAATCCTATTAAATAGTTTCAATTTGCCTGATATTTTTTATATTTTTTAATTAAAGTTTGTATTTATTCTAATACAACCTTCAAATTTATTAATATTGTTATATACTGAGCAAGTATATAAAAGTAAAACTTTGCAGGTCTCAAAGCAATGCTATAACACACTATGAAATTTTTTGATAAAAATAGTACATTAATACATGTAATTTGCAGTTATAATTGTTTTTAATTTGCAGTATATTTCGCTTGAAGATTGTCTCGACTGCCTTATTAGGCAGTCTAGACAATCTTCAAGCGAAAAACGCAGTAAAATGATCAGCTAAAATCAAGCGAGTTTTTAAATATAATAATGATGTTCCCTAGACAGTTATATTTTTATTTTTATTTTGGGTTTTTTTTCTTTAAATCGAAGGTGATAAACATCCTAAAACTGTAATAATCAGTTTAAAAAAATCAAAATTTTTATCATAATTGTATTAGAATATGGACGGTTGTACGTACTTCTGAAGGTAAAATTGTTAAAGCAATTTAGAACTTGATTCATATTTAAAATTTTAAAGCAATAGTGATCGCCAATTATTAAAAGAAATCAATTTTTGAAGCTCATTTTCAAAACTCAAATAAACCCTTTCAATAATATATATTATTTAAAGGGAACCGAATAAATATGTATAAAATTAATAATTTATTTTCATTGAAATAAAAATAAAAATGCAAGTGTTGCTACTAAAAATATATACATCTCTATTCTCAAATAACATGTAACCTGACTTCACAATAGTAATGTAATCTAATTTCACAAGAAGAGAGAAAGAACATGTTTCTAAAGTAGAGTTTTTTAAATATCTTGCTAATTGTATTTGTAAATATAATACTTTCCTTTTCGTTGGGAAAATCATTATAAATTGACGTCTTCCAGCATTGGAAAATTATACAATGTTTTTTTATAAATTAACTTGAATTTATGATTGTTTTTTATCTCCATGAAATAGTAAATTTAATCGAAATAAAATATCAATACGAATAAACTATTTATTTGGATATATAACAATATTTAAAGATATATACAATATTACAGCGGTATGCATAATAAGATAATATTTAAAAAATTCTCAAATATAAATTCTCCCAGTAGCATAATTCCCTTTTGAGAAAATCCTTAACAAATATAATTTAGTTGAGTTCATCTGTTCCATTTATGCTGTCAGAAAAAATTCTTTTGTCGGAATGAAATAAAAGTTCTATGAACAGGGAAAATAATTAATCTTATCCTTTGAAAAGCAAGTTACAGTATTATTTTCGCTAAAATCGAGAAATTAGTCTGAATTAAAATAAATGAGAGATGTTTTTTCCACACTGATATGAAAATTTTATGGCGATAAGATTTCATTTCCCATTGCCACAATATGATAATAATTAGTTCAACAAATGAAAAGTAGACGGCAAAAATAATGCAATATAAAAAATTCTCAACATATACCTGATTTGATTCCTTATACGGTTTAAAGAAACCCAATTATATAATTTTCAAGATCTCTTCCAATATTTTAACATAATTGTATAAAGAAAATATATATATATCACATGTAATACTTCCACACATCCGAAACGATTATAATGTGCCAATTAAACGTTTTCTTCAAACAATTTATATTCTTTCTTTGCTTCAGGATCAAGTTAAAATAAATCAACCTAATTTTTTATTCTTATCGAAAATAAATTAATAAAATCTTGATTTTTTAAAATATTCAGTTATTTAAATGCGAAATGGTTTTAACATTTAAATGAATGAATTACGCTTTTTAAATATCTTTACTCGATTGAGTAGAAAATATTATAATTCAATAACTTGAAAAATGCAATTTCTGTTCTAAAAAGATTGTAATATCACTAAGAAGCTAAACAACATTTTGACATCGATGGTAAATATGTTCGATGTCCTTCACATGATGCAAAAATATTCCATTATTATAAATATGATGATTGAATGCAATTATAAGTAACTGAAACTTATTATAATTAAATTAAAAATTTCAAAATTTTAAATGAAAATAATTCGAATAATCCTATCACAATGGGATTTGTTTGATACCTCTATTGTTATTTGTTTTATTTATTTTTCAGGTTGTATTAAAAACTTCAAAACCGGGATAGCTCTTCAAAGGAAGAGTGTGATATTAAATCAGGACATAAAGTGTCACAAAGCAGGAATAATAGAGTCACTTTTGCGTACAAGATTTATATTGTATATTAGTTTATGATCGTAAAGAAAAATTATTTGGTTTGATACATAAACATATGATGAAATGTAAAATATTAAAACGAGCTCGACAGTATATCAAATGATTCAAAATGTGTGTACCGCATTTATTTCATGAAAGTGGATAACTAATTAGAATTTCGAGAACACAGGTGGCAGAAATCCATACTTAGGAGCTGGGACGGACAGCAAATGGACTTAAGCCTCGAATCTTTTTCTGAGAGATTCTAACATGGAATCGTGCATTTGCTGTCACATATAATTTGAATAGGTGTCACATATAATTTTACTTCACATGATCCACCTACTACATCTAATCTATTAGTTGAGATAATCGTAAATCATTGCTGAATGAGGATCAGAAATTATTGTGAGTTAATTTGATGAATTACTAGATTAATTTGAATCATTATAGTAGTAGAATTTTTACTGGTAATGATATGTCTATTTACAGATATTATATGGTAGTAACATCTGTAGATCGACATGTCATTAACAGTGATAATTCCTTCTACTATCGTGGACCTTTGTTGATGGAACAAATTTCCAAGTGTTAACATGATGCATCATAACTCTAATGAATTAGAGAACTTTAGGATCTATGTAGTAATAAAAATAGAATAGGAATAGACATAGAAAATTTCATAATATGGAGCATCCTACTTTAAATCTCAAGACATGATATTCTCTTTGGAAAATGCTGAGTAGATGCCTTTAAATGAATGTATATTCTACAAGTGCACCACTATCAATAATATAGAGAATCGGCTCAGAGAGAGAGAGAGAGAAAGTAACTATCCTTATAAGAAATGTACTTCCGTGTCTCTGAATATGAGATGAATTAAGAAAGATTGTTCATGCCTCTACGCCGGGACATAGTTAGAGTTCTATGAGAAAGAGTATGACAGATATTATTAACTGTATCTTTAACAAACGTTATTATCTGTTCTTTTTCTAAATCCTAGAACCTACCTATATCAGATTGGGATTTAAACAATGATATGCTCTTGTGCTGTAATCCAAATTTTTATTAATGAATTTTTTAATGCTATGTTTGTCCAAGTACTAAAGCAATAAAATTGAAAATAGTCATCATTGAATTTTGCCACCGTTTATAAAGTTCTATAGTAACAAATTTAAATAAATTCCATTGGAAGATCCTATTCGTTCAAATTGATTCTATTTTACTGTTATTCATATAGCAAAGCTTGAAAATTTTATTATTGTTTTCAATACACTATCTTAAAAGATAATTGAAAATGTTTTACAAATATTTAATTTTCTATTCAAATGTTTTTAAAACGCACAGATATTAAAGAAAAGTTGCTGCATTTGAAAAATAATAAAAGCTTGATTAATTCTAATTTAAAATTAATTAACAATTCCTTTTCATATATTTCTTTTATCTACTTTGTTATACTAGATTTGCTACTACTAGATTCGTCTACTTTGAATTCGAAGACATCGGTATTAAAAAATAAATTTAACTTTTGTTTTAATAGGGTTTTCTTCTTGCATAAGAAAATGTAGCGCTAATATCAGATTTTGCTTTGCTTAAAAATGTCCTTGTTTCTTTTAATTTTTAAATAAAATATTTGCATATTCTAGAAACAATCGGAAACTGCTGTCTTGTATTCTTAGGAATCGGTTTTCAAATTATCCATTCGTTAAAGAAAAGAATGGTGTAATATCCGATTTCAAAAACATTTTGTAACTTCTGAAAGTACATCCAATCAAGTGCATCTGGCGTTTCTTGACGATTCTGGATGCCGTGTCAACAATTAGATCAGAACTGTGGGTGAGTTATAATAATCAGTACCAACCATAACACTACCTCTCCCGCTGGTTAAATCTCTTGTAGGAGATAATTTAGAACGTGTTACGAAACCGCCAGGCTAAATTTTTAGGTATTTTATAACAGGTTTGCTATTACGAAGAATAACTTTGACTACTAAGGTGAGCACAGCAATTTCCTGTGAAATTAAGTGCTTTAAATATATATATGTATATCTATCTATCTACATATATATATATATGTAGATAGATATGTATATATATATATTGTGTCAGAAATATTCCATGGCATTTTTTGTCTCAAAAATATTTTTTTTCGAGCTTAATTCTTTAAAAAAACATCTATGTCCGGTAAATTTCGTCAAAGATATATAACTTATATAATTTATATAAATTATAGTATTTCTTTTTTCCTTAATATCGCATTTGTAAAACTTTAATTGGTATATATTTTAACAAAATATTTTACATCAGAATAATATTTATATCATGTCTAATAATTGTATTGTAAAATTTCTCTCGTGGTCTTATTTTATTGAACTTTTAATAAAAATTTAATGTAGAAACTAATTACTCATATTTTTATCTATAAAATACGAGAGGGCTTCTATATCTATAAATTACGAAAAAAGAGGACGTCTCCTGGTGCTCACTTTATGTCCATAACGATGCTTAAATAACCGTAAATTATCAATGGAGCGTAGACTAACAATATTTTAAGTCTTAAAAACAAAGATAGCTACAGCACAGTGTATCAAATGGATAATATAACAAGTAACATTCCCAAATATTTAATGGACCAATAATTCTACTAAAAATATTTTCATTTCTCTTTTGTGATAGATACCAGTGATTGTGTTAAATTGGTGTGTGTACTAGTTTTATAATGATGCGTGTATTCGATAAAAGTGATTGAATTATACTTTTTTAGCGAATTTACTGAGGAATAGTTAATTTATGTCCAAGTGTTGATCAATTTTCAATTGATTGCTGGAATATATTTAGTAAATATGAAATTAAATGCTGACGTATAATATTTTCTTTAAACTAAATAAGACAATATCCTTTCATGACTATTCCTATACTTCAATCTTATTATAATAGCTTTGCTGAAATCTAGAAAGAATTATTTTACATTCATATGAAAATCATTCTAATCTAAACTAAGGTCTAAGTTACACAAAAAGAAATAATCTCTACACATACCTAAAAGAGACATTAAAGAAAACCTCAAACTTCGTTATTTGCTTTATAAAATAAATCTTTGTTTTTTTTAATTAAAGCAAAAAAAAAGTTGAAAAAGGAATTTTTTTAAATTCTACTCGTTATTATATTATTTTATCTAATTACCTGTTGTGTTTTTTTTATTGCCTGGGTATTTTTATAATATAAAATTATTCGCAATATTATATAATATTTTATAATACAAAAAAATCTTTGCATTGTTGTATAATAATGTTTAATCTAAACAGCAACATATAATATCGTATAATATTGTTCTAGTCTCTATTATCTGGGTATATCAGTTCACTAAAAGAATAAAAGAATCTAATAGTGACAGAAAAAATTGACATATCTAATACTATAATACGAGGAATGGTTGCCAAGTCGAAAATCACCCCAGAATTAATAAACTCCGGTAAACTTGGGGGTCGGGGGTTTTTGGCCACGAGGAATCGATTGGCACCGGTTTTGAAGCGCTACGGTCGTGCAGTTCGGAGTTACAGATAGGATATTTTCAAACTTTATTAGTTCGCCATAATGGCTACTTAAATTTTCAAGCGGTAACGTGCTGCCTTCTATAGCCAATATGGCGAACTAATAAAGTTTTATGTTTATGCTGTTATAGGTTTATAATATGTTTCTTATGTATGTATATATGTTTGGTTTTTCTAAATAAATTTGTCAAAAATATTGAACTTCAACACACTTCAATCTTTACCTTTACTTTACCTTTGTATAGAATAGTTCCCTTTCCAAACTCTAACTTTGTTTTGAATAGTTTACAATGGTGCACTTTAACCGGTTATTTTTTCACCAATGGTTTCACAAATTTTCTTATGGCATGTATTGTTTTGATAAATCACAATTGAAAATTTAAATCTTCGAGTTAGCTTCGATACCTGTTTTCTCTGAGCGGAGCTCGGTCACCCGCTGGTTTGTAAATGAAATAGTGACATATTTATACCAAAACAAAAAAAAATATTTAAGGAACAATATGAAATTAAAACTTTAAGCTAATGCAATTACATTATTGCAATTATTATTAAATGCTAATGCACAACTAATGCAGGAAATGCAAACATATAATTAATGTTATTATATTCTACACAGTTCTACAAAAGTACTTACAAGCATTGTATTAAAAGCTATTACATCATTTTTTCCGAATGTTTATGATTTTAATTTTTAATCTCTTGAGCGATTTATTTTTAATAGAATCGTAAAATTATTTTAAATGTTGTAAGTAAATATGCATTTATTTACAAAAAGAATAAAAAACATATTATTGTGCTCACTAACTTCTTTTCAAAATTAATCATATTTATTTGAGATCTTGCGAAAGATTTGATAAAAAAAAATCTTATCTTCCCTTCATTCTGAAATGAAATCGTATTTAGTATTTTCTCAAGACATTAAATTATAAACTTGTAACTCGTAACTTCTTTATATAATAACAAAATAAAATAACGTCTTAAAGAAATCTCCTTTGATGTTTCAGCAAACCTTAAAGAACCAGAAACCATGTTTATGGGACTGATCTCATAACTGTTTCCTTTCTCCTGCATATATTATGATATGTCAGCGCTCTCACCTTTCTTAAAGAAAGATGTATCCAAGTCATGATTTTGAAAGAAAATAGCAATAATAAAGAAAGATACATTTGAAATTAAGTTGTATAATATTGTTCAATACAAGTATATGAATTGTAATAAAATTAGGAATGCAAATGTAATCCGTTGTATCCAAATAACGAAAGTCTCATTTCATATTCATTTTTCAATATAATTTATAAATTTGTTTGCAAATGAGGTGAAGGAAAATATATCATGTATGCTTTTTTAATTACAAAAATTAAATATTTTTTATTTTTGAGATTTTACTTGCATGTTTAATAATAAAAGTCTAATTTTAATGACAGTTTTTCTTTTAACCGCTTTGAAATTCATTGTAAGAAGCTTCATCGCATCTACTGTAATTTAATTTGTTTTTTGAAATAGAATTGAATTATTAACTATCGGCGAATGTATAAAAGAAAATATAATTTTTTTTCATTGCGTATGTAATTCTATAGAGAATCAAATATGCAGATAATTAATTATTTGCGTGTAATTGTGTTTTATTAATTTCGCAATAAATAAATTAGATTCCAGTATTTTGCTTATCACCAGTACTAGTTGAATCGAAGATTCAAGAGTTCTCAATTTTTTCAATACTGTTTTAGTGTCAAAAGAAAGTAATTGATCATATTTCAGCGACTGTTGGTTGACTGAAACAAATATTGAGTTTTGTTTAACTGAATTTGAGAACTAAAATCATGCTAAATTAGAAATATTTTTTACCAATGTTAAATTATATAAGCAACTAATGGTCATATATATGGAGCCTTAAATCTAAATTATCGTAAGTAAATTTAGATGCGATTTTATTGGCGAGTTAAAAATATTTTAGAGCTTAATTTATCGCTTAGTTCCTTTAAATATTGGCAGATAATTCTTGGTTGTATCTCTTCCAACTAGCAACAGAAGCAATGTTTTCATTAAAATATAGAGCAGGTTGGCCAAAATAACAAAGGCACCAAAATTGAACTGTTTATCCTTGAGGTATAGTATAAAATGCATTTTATACTTCTATATATAGTATAAAATGAAGTCTCTTGAAATCATCTGTATGCTTGAAACTGACAAATTGTAGCAATCATTAACTGACATTGAAGATATTTTTACTAATTTGTTAGGCATTTGTTGGGAAAGGTTTTAGTTTATTGGATAGAAAAATCTAAAGAAAAATGTTTTATTATTGCAACTTTAATTATTTTCCTATTAAGATACACGCATGCTTAAAACAGCACTATGTGCTTTGAATTTTTCCTCTCATGGGCAAAATCCTCAAACTGTGGGGGCGCAAATAAGAGGAGCTGCAATATGCTTATGCCAAGTATTTCTTTATTTATGTCTGATTTTAAGGAGAGATTAAAAACTCATAATGATTAAGAAATTAACTTTGATTGGTGATATTTATACCATTTTTAGGCTATTTATTGGGAAAGGTTTCAGCACATTCAACTCATATATGTTTGACTCAAGTAAAAAAATGTTTTTCTCAAGGAAAACTTTACGCGGCACTTTCTAGAATTATATCCAGACAAAATCTTTTAGTCTTGATACCAGGAAGCAAGTGCAAGTTAGCAAGTGCAGGATGAGCAAGTTATAAATAGTGAATACAATGAGTTATTTGTATATTTTTAACATTTTAAACATCTTTTCTATTCTATATCTTTGATGAATTACTCTGTCTATAAACATATTCTATTTTTTATTTTTATAGCAATCTATATATTTCTGAATATGTGGTATAAACAATTGTTTGGTAGTTATTTTTAATGATTTTTAAATATAGTTTTATGTTTGTTTGATGTTGCTTGACATGTTCATGGCAACGATGTGCCAATTCTGATAGTTTTATGTCATAATTCTACACTATAGCAATTTTTAGATCATTGATGAATGTGTTTTGTTAAAGATGTCAACTTTAAGTCTCAAATATTGTCTTAGTTATTAATCAGATGTTATATGTTAAAAAGTTTAAAAAAGGTATATAAATGTAATAGAAATGTTTCATGAATAGTTTTGTGATAAATATATTTGAACCAAATATAATGTTAATATAATTCATTTTATAAAAATGCAGTGATGAGGTGGTATCTGTGTTTCCACGGAAAGGGGTGTAGTAGCTTCAGAGGGCAATGCCCTCTGAGCACCCAGAGTGCAGAAGTCTGAATTCTAGCTCAAATGAAGATGACACACATATTCGCTTGCACAATCCTTTTTTACAGAGGGGCATATTCACACTACTCACTGATGGAACAGAGAAGAACAACTATGCCCAAACCGGGATTCGAGCCCGGACGTCAAGATCACGTGGAAGACACGCTACCCCTATGCCAGGACGTCGAAAAATGTGCAGTTTTATTACCATTAAATTCAAATCACATTTTACCATCCCAATAAAATGAGTGATGAAGTTTATAAATTTTATCATAGTGAATTAAGATTTGTTTGTGCTGATATGTATGTATATTTTATTTGTATCATTTTTCAATTTTTTTAAAACGGGTTTATTTAGCAACAATTAATTAATAAATAATGATATTCAGTTGTTTAAAAAATTCTACAGTAGCCTTACGGCAAAGCAATTTTGATTGCTCTTACAACTCTCTTAAACTACATAAATCATATTGGCACAAATGGACGGATAGAGCATAGGTAGTGTGACTGAGCGGTAAATTGCGAACCTTGAAAGTGCAAGATCGGGGGTTCGAATTGCGGCTAAGTAGAATTAGTTTGAAAATTGAAGGTTAATTTCAGTTTCTGATTATTCATTTGTCAAAGCTTCTGCAACTTTTTAGAATTCTAGTGTGTTCTGTAAAAATTTAAATTCTGTGTTTCAGAAACAATAGGGGCATTTCTTCGCCTTCAAGTTATGAGTTGCTTAAAGCTTATAAACTTGCTATAGTGTTGCTTTGTGACGTTATTTTTTGCATCTTCGTTACAGTATTATTTGCTGAACATGCATTGGATTATATATATGTGTGTTGCAATGATCTCTTCATCTGTGTTTTTTCTGTATAAGAAAGTAAGCACTAAAAAACAATAACAATTTACCTATATTTGAGCCTCAGTATTAAACCATATTAGGGTTAATTTTTCTGATTTTCAATATTTTATTGTATACTTATTACACCTATTGAATCTCCAAAGACGCAACGAAAACAAAAAATGCATGTTTAAAAAATTAAATTGCCTATTTGTAACTCAATTCATTCAGTTTAAGGCTTTTCTTTTGTATAGCCGGCAAAATGCTAAACGTTTTGCTTATTACAGTTAACTTCCGTTGCTATGCGTTTGATAAATACAAAATATAAATAAATTACATTTTCTTTTATGTTTATTTCCAGTTGCAAAATATATTCTTTTGTTATTTAGGAATTGTATGCATATATATATATTGTTGCCACATTATAACTAAATGTCGCCGTGACGCACTAATACTTATACTAGATAACTATTTTGTTATCTTTTACAATCATTAGCTGCATGAGAATTTTCATATCTTTGAAATATTTTGCCTACAGAAAAAACATATAACCATTAAAAAGTGATGAAACATTTAAAAAGATAAAGCAGACATGCAATCAGATTTTGATATTCTTGTCTATACACGCATATTCTCCTCAATATATTCTTCTCGTTTTTTTTTTGTTGATATTTCATGTAAAAGCATTACTAGTTCATCTGAATTTCCATTATCTTCTTTATAATAAAAATCAGATAAGATAAGTTATCAGTAAGCATTATGCTAAAGTCCTATTATATTTTATTATTATTAAACTTTAAAAACACTTTTTTGTCAAAAATGAAAATACAGATGTATTAACAAATTTTTAGGAGTTTAAGCTTATGGAACCCGAGCAAAATCTATTATCTGAAATTCAAATTAAAATTATGACCGGCAACAAAATTATTATTAAAAAGAAAATTATTATTATGATTAGCGATATTTCAAACTACAATATATTTCATTTAAACACAGATTAAAAAAATAAAAAATGGATTGTTTCTCCATTTTAAACTAAAACATATTTAAGAGGAAAATATTGTGTGTGTATCTGTGTATTTAAACTATGTTTTTTTTTTCTTTTTTACCTTTTAATTAAATCGAAAGTATTATAATCGTCAAAAAATTTAACCACAGGGTTTTAGAGAATCCTGCATATTTGAGTCATCTCTGAGTTCGATAAAGGCACTTATGACATTAGATTTGCACGTTCGTCTATTTACACACTTTATAAAAACGCTTTACAACAGACGAAACAAATTTCAAAAATGAACTTAAAACCATATTTGGCAGATATTCTTTCGTATTTTGAATAAAATCCAACCACAGGAAGACTTACGATTCCTTAGTTCGTGTGGAAGTAAGCAATTGGAGACTTTAAAAGTCAGGCAAATAAAATTCCATACGTAGTTTAAAAACATAAATTCAGTTCTTTTTCAAATTTTGATCTAAATCTCCTAAAGATTTGACTGTCTGTTGAATTATGTTTTCGCTACATTTAAAAACATCTCATATAAACACGACTTAAATCAGGAAAATTTGGTATTTTTGCATATGAAGTCCAATATTTTATGTAGGAGAAGGATAATCAGAGCATTCTTGCAAAGTTTAAGAGATAATTTCGATGAGACTGTTCTTTTTTTTTTTTTTTTTGACCTGACAATAAAAATACGTTTAATAAACTACAAATATATATACATCTGTATATTTTAGATATTCAAACGACTGCTTAGCCGGTAGTGGTAAAATTCTTTTTACTCTAAAAGAAGAACAAAGCTTGAGGCCATTTATATTCGTTGCCACAAACGGTTGTTCACCATACTTACTGAGAAAGTAATAATAATTTTCAGTAAACATTTTAAGCAATATTAGTTAAGTAATTCTCAAATATTATAGGTTAAACGCAATAACAACGTTACTTCTTAGGAACTCATTCAAATATTTATATCCATATAATTTTTTATTGCATTCAATTTTTAACGATACAGACTGCCATCCTCCTTCTCTTAAATGGTCCTCTAATTCACTACAGTTGAATAAACGTCTTCTAATCGCTCCATGAAAGCGGTGTTGAAAAATGATATTTATGAATATTGATTAAGAAATCTTCCCAAGGTTCTTTTAAAGGCATTTAAAAAATTCCATAAATATTGCCCAATAATTTTCCATAAAATTTATAACTTTTTCCATGTCTTTTCTTTAACAAAATGGAATTGATTAAATTAGATTTGGTTAAAAGTTTTAACGCAAATATGAAGAGAATTATTACCTATGTGTTTTAATCTAAGTAATGAGTATATTTTTGGCTTAGATGTGCTAATTAAACAAGGAAAGTTATCTTAAATTCACAGCTACTAGTTAAGAACTTGGGGATTTATCATGATATTCTGTGAAACCAATGGAAAAAAGTATGTACTACAGTATTTTTATACTAGTAGAATTATCTAATGAAGGGTAGAAAATATCAAAAAGCATTTAGTATGATTTTTTTTCTTTTACGTAACTTTCTTTCTTCAATAATTATAGTGAAAGGAAAATGTCAACACACATTAATCTAATTACGACTTAACCAATTCGTTAGAACTTGTTATATATACAGATAATCTCCTAAAAAAGTAAAACAAGATTTTATTTCTTTAAATGGTCCACTAGTTTCTAATGGTCTCAATTACAAAATTTTTTTAAGTAAAAGAGATTGTATGAAAATATTCACACTTATATGAAAAATGATATTTATTTTAGAAATGTCAATTTATTCAATACATCAAAGATATCATATGCAAAGTGTTATAAAATGGCACATCATTCAATCCTCATAATTTCCAGAAAATTTCCTAATCACTCATAGGGTTGCTCATTTTGATCGGCTGTCAGTTACAAATCTTTTTTATAGTGATACGTGGAAAGTTACAGATGGAAGCTGTATATTTAAGATATCCTAGATTTCTGAATAAGAAAATAAAATAATTTGCTCCCATTTGTGAGATTTTCAAAAGAATGAAAAGAAAGAAAAGGTATTTCACAACAAGAAGAAATTTGAAATGCTGGTTATTTATTCTGAAGGTAATAATATTTTTGACTTGGTTGTGAAAGAATATAAATGTCATTTATTGCATTAATGGGCCCATCTAAAAAATTTCATTATCGAATAGCTTAACGATAATTAAATTAAAAATTTTACAATAACGATAACTAGTTTAAAAACAATAGCTTAGGAACTATAATTCTCTCTGAAGAACTCAAATGAGGTATTATACTCTCTTAGCGAAACTCCATATTTTATTTCCGAGATAAGAAGGTTACCATTTTAACTCTGTGATTATATTTGTAGCAATCACAATGGACTATTATGTTGTGTTAGTAATTTTTTTTAAGGTTTTGATGACTGATGGTCATATATTTACATACGTCAATTTTTCTTATTTGAATTTATTTGTATTTTTGAATTAAATGTTTTAATCTAAATTTATAATTAGATCTTTTAAATTCAAAAATAAACATGTATTTGCAAATTTCGCATGCCAATCAATCAATGTAAGAGAAAAATTTTGCTAGTTGATATTCTTACTCTTTTGGGGATCATATTTAAAAAAAATTAACCTTTTATTTTAACTTACACCGAAGATTCAGTATTTTCACAATTTCCCATATAATTTGAAATTTTATGCTGGAATTTTACATCTAGGGAAAATAAGGAATGTTTCGTGCTTTGAAACAAGATCTATAAATATATATTTGTATATAATAAGTACTATAAGAGTACTGGTTACTTTAGTTACGCGGATCAATATAAAAGAAAACAGACATAAATCTTTTATAAGTATCAACATGGGATCATTTAATTAAGTAGATTTTTATAGAGAAATCAACTTGATAATAAATTAATTTTTCCCAAAAAATATATCAATTTTCCCTAAAAAAGGAATTGTTCCCCAATTATTCATAGTTTGTTATTTCTATATTAAACTAAGAGGATTCCATTTTTTAAAAGATGCCTTAAAATACAAACTAGACTTCAGATTGCCTGAAGCGCTGCATTTTTCAGCAAGTTGTTATACTTTATGACATTTTTTGATTTTTCAAAAATCTGTTAAAGTTGAATAGCCGGAATGTATAACACGCCTATCATACTACAATAGTGTTTTATTCGTTTCGAAAAAGACTGAATTAAACTTTTTCTAACCATAGTTCATTTTTATCACATTTTTACAGAAAACTTTAAACACCTGGTCACCAGAAATTCTCAAAGAATTGCAATTTTTAAGGGAAAATAAAGCTATGCTTTCTGAATTCTGTTACCAAAAAATAAGTAATTTTACTAAGTCATATCAAAACTATCAATTTCGTTTGTCCATAGGAAGATATTTACATATCATGTGGTATAGAGTACAGTTTCTGAAATATCTTTAAAGAAATTAATATTTATAAAGCAAATAACGACTGAAAAATATGTGAAATTCCTGAATAAATGCGTAGAGACTTGTACTTAAAGTAATTGACTTTAATTCGAGAATAACAGTAGAGTAAATTGGTTTTCCGTTCTTCATGACAGTTATAATATAAAATAAAATAAGGAATATTAATGGCATATGGTATCCTTGTTGCATTAATTAATATATATATATTCTAATTAATTTTATTATAATTGGACTTTCAATCATCAAAAAAATATGCGAAATTAATTGTATACCATAATAATACTTCTAGAATATGTTTACTATTTTCTGAAATTCTAAGAATATTCATGCCAGTAACTGTTAGAATTATTTTCACAAATTCAAATTATTTACTATGAAGAGAGTTGTTCTCAATGGATCTAATTAAAATTAAAATCTTGTGCTTACAGATAATATGTTAATGAAATGCTAAAGTAGGCATTCTGACTTCGGCGTCAGAACAGAATTTCCTGTGAGGGAAAAAAAGTTCAGGTTGGAGAAGAGGCTGTAATCAGATGGGATCATATCTGGAGAATAAGGAACATGTGGCAGAATTTCAAATTTCAGTTCATGAAATTTTGCCATTACAATTTTAACCTTGTAGACGGGACTTTCTTCTTATTTAACTTTGGTCTTTTATTTTTGATTTTGTGATGTAATTCATCCAAAATGTTAGCATAATATTCAACATTGTTGGTCCTACCTTTTACTAGATAATCCAAAGATAAAATTCCCTTAGCGTTTCAAAACACTGTTGCCATAAACTTTTCAGCTGTTGAAGCACTTCTTGCTTTTTTGGTGCTGATTAGTTTTTTGCTGTCCTCTGCTTTAATTGGTTTTTGAGCTATGGTTTATAATAATGCAACTATATCTCATCCAATGTAACGAAACGCCTCAAGAAATCAATTGGGTTTGAAATGTCCAATATTGTCATGCGTTGCATTTTTTTGAATCATGATCATCAAACACGGTAACTAACTTACTTAACATATATTCTGATTAAAATATGTGTTTATTTTCTGGGTACACCTATAGACTCACGAATATCATTTTTCCAAATATTTAAATTGTTACCGAGTAGATATATTTTAAATATTCGTTATATTTCATATCAAAAACAGTGCAAATATCGGATAAAACTGCTACTATTCATGAAACATATTCAAATATAACAAAAGTCGCTTGCCAAGAATTGCATAAGTTCAACTAGACTCTTAAAGTTTTCGAGAAGGGAGAAGTTAATGTAAATATTTGAAATCTGATTTTTGCTTAGTTAGAGTTAATCCTTCTTTTTGATTTTATAACAAAAAAGATTTTCTGTTGCATAAATACTGCATTTCAAGAATAAATATGTGATGTAAAATATAATGAAAAAATTTCTGAATTGTTTTATAAATTTAAAACAATATTGTATTTAAAAAATGATTGAAAAATACGTGAACCAAACAATACATTTCAAAGTGATTGAAATTCGATTCTAAAATGTTAGACACCATTGAATTCAATCACGTGCTGGAAAAGTTTTTTTTAAGAGTCATTATTTAATACATAAGTTATTAGTTTATTTCAAAAATAAACTCTAAAAATTATTTATAATTTTTAAGTATAATTCAGGAAAAGAAAAAAGAAAAAATAAGAGAAAAATGTAATACTGTTTGCAATATCAAGATTAAAAAGCATATCTACGCTTTCCGAGATTCGCAATTAATAACCTTTGTCTCCTCCTGCAGGCATGGAAATTTTAAATCTGTCTGTATTACCTGACTTTTTATGAAGTGTACTCGTCATATGGTCTTCATATGGTTTCTTGAGTATATCTACCTAGAAGCGGTTAGAGTTTAAGATGAATTATAGATCTTCTGTTTAATTCTGTCAATATTGAATGCAAAGGTCTACGTTCAACATCTAAACATCTGTTCAAACCTGAGTTTATCTGAAATTTCCCTTCGATAGATTCCTGATAATCATTGGTGTTGCATAAATGTAATTGAGTGTACCTATGGAGAATGTTTCGATCATTAGAGACACTCTCCCAAATCGATTTGAAGGCCTTGTAAGTTCTTTGAAGAATCTCAAGTAATGTTCGAGTATATATTTGTTTAATAGTTATCCGTTATTCGAAGTCATTTTTGTGCCAAAATATTTGAATAGTATGGGTTGTCGTTATTTTCCTGTGGATACATAACATTTTTTTTTATTTCTAAAGGAGAAACTAGGACATAGCATTACTCCGAGGTACCTGAACTCTAAAACTCTTAGGAATATAATGATTGAATAAATTTGTAAACATATGATTTAGTATCAAGATCACAGGCATAATTTTATTTGTAACATCATGTTTCTTGTACACAAAAACATGGGGAATATAGAGGACTTACCTGTTGATAAATTTATTTCCTACTTAGACACAAATCTGAAGTTTTATTATAATTTTACACGCCGAATTAATTATATCTAGCTAATGACAGCGTGATATTATTGCATTTAACCTCATATAATTTCAGAAGTAAATTGAAAACCAGTAAAGTGAAAGATTTGATATATTCTGAAGCGAATGGATAATTTTTATAATAAAATCACAAAGTAATTGTTGAGCTCGTTTCGCTCCTCTGGTATTGGGTTCATATTGATGGTGAGTGTATTGAAGTTTGAACGAAAAGAATCCCTGCCAACGGGTTTCATGCAAAGGTTCAAGAAAATATACAATATTGATATTGGGGAAAAACAATGATGAATTTTATCAAGTGCATTCAAAATGTATTTCATTGTCAGCATAACTACGGTATAAGGTTTTTTTTTTAGGAGTGAAGGAAAAGTGAATAAATTCATACAAATTCAAACACGAATTATTTTTAACAAACACCATAACTTCTATTACTATATTTCGGAAAAGATATGTTGAAAATATAACACGCATTTTTAAACACCGATTCGAAAAAAAAAATTTAATTTCAAATTTTAAATGAAATATATTGCACTTTAGCTCTTGAAAAAATATATCAGGATCTTATTATTATTATTCTTTTCATTCACACAGTCCGCGCTCAAGTTTTTATCGCATGCATCATCAGCTCTGGAAAGTAACATTTCTCTGCTTTAAAAGATGAAAAGTAGACAGAATTTATGCTTCTCATCATGTCAAATGAAAACTTTAATTTGTACCGCAGCAACGAAAGTCAGAACTGTGGAATTTATTAAGAGAAAAAGTATTTTACGAGATATCTTTGTGAACATTACACATCGTACCAACTGCCACTTAAGAGCGGTGAATGCTTCAACTCGACTCATAACACCCCACAGAGTGGGAGGGTACGGGGTAGCTGGATCGATAAAGGGGGGAGTTGGACAGAAATCAACAGTGCGCAACTTCCCACTTCTGTCCCGCGAGTCGCGCTGGCCGGTCGAGTTAGCTTTCTTTGTGCTGATACGGACACCGGAAAAGTTATCAAGCAGTTTAGAAGTGGCAAAAATACTTGAACGATTCTTTCAACTCGATTGGACATTTCTAGAAGTGCATTTAAAAAACTAAAGGAAGTGGATAATTTATTTATTTTTTACTTCTGATTGGATTTTGGATTTTCTTTGCTGAAATTTTATTTTTGAAAGTAAGGAAAAGACTATTATTATAATCATCAGATATTGTGCAGTGCGTTTTAAGCAATTTTTTCCACACAAGAACAAAAGCATTACTTTTTTCTTTTATTTTTTTAAACTTAAGACTAACAATAATGAAACTATTTTAAATTTATTCCTCTTTCCGAGTATTTATATTAGGAAATTTTATTTACGTCAAGAAAAAAATACGTTGTTAATTATCAAACATTTTAACATTTTTTAGAGATCGATATACATACATACATATATATATATATATATACATATATATATCTTCTTTACAAATTCGTGTCAAAGTATTTATTGCTTTTGTCATAAACTTAAAACTTTTGTTCATTAATTTTTCAACACATCACACAAAAAAAGTGGAATTAATGGAGATGTTTTCTTAAAATTTTCGATATTTTAATAACATTTAAAATGCTTCAATAATCCTTGGATACCAATTAACTTTTAATTCCTTATTGCCTAAGTTGGATAGAAGTTGTTGAATTTTTTTTTAGTTTTTGTTTTTTAATTTTTGAATACTATAAGTGAATTTGAACGTATTTTTTAGACTATAGTAAATTTTGTATTTCAATATTTTTTGTCAAATTTCGATATATATATATATATATGTATATATATTTAGATATTATTGTAATAATTCATTGAATATAGGAATAATTTAGTAGATAACAGATAGTTATTCTTTTATCATTTAAACCTAATTTTCCGTTTGTTTAAAAAAAATCTTTCTTGTGTCTGTAGTAAAAAGATAATTTTCTTTTAAAGAAAATACGTGTTTTGTTTTATAAATGTGAAGATAGGTTTTTACATTCACACTTTCTTTAGCATCATGTATCATATTTAAAAATCTTAAAGATATATTTAATAACACTGAACATTTTCTAAATTATATAAAATATTAATTTACTTCTTATTGCATTAAAGGGATAAAAATATGTAGAATTCTAGAAAATAAAAACTATGTATATATTCATTAAAGTGAATAGAATTCATAAAAAATATGTATGCATAATTAAATATTGGCATTAAAATTTATATAAAATTAATAATTGATTAAATTCGTAAAAATTAATAAGTCAGCAAACTAAATTCTTGATGACTTACATCCTTGTAGGCATACATAATTAGTGTAAATAGTTAACCTTAAATAGTTTAACCTTTTGAAGTTTTATATATCATTCTTCTAGAAATGCAACAAAATTATCCGTTGATTACAATCGTAGAAAAACGTTTTTAAAATTAATAAGTTAATAAAAATAATGAGTTAATAATTTAATAATAAAAAATTATTAATAAGTTAGTAAAAACAATAAAATTTACTGAAATTTTACAAATATTTTTGATTTAAGGATTTCTCACTCTTTTCCGAATACAGTTATTATTTTTTCTTTGAATTCAAGCAGTGAATAAATTATCGGTGGCTGAAGTAATAATATTTTTTTATATATTTATAAAAATAACTTCAATTTTTTTTTATTAATGGCAAGGTAACAAAATATTCCATTTCAGCTTTGATCACTAAATCATATATATTTTAATTATTTAACGGAATAAGTTTTTAGAAATCAGCTGTTTTTAGAAATTACCTGATTAATTTGTCAAAGAAATTACCTGATTGGATTATTCTAGCAACGTTAGAAGCATTGAACACTCATTAGCTTCTTCCTTAACAATTTTCGTGTGGTTTAAGCCGAAGTTAATAAGCGCCATTTGTTATTGAAAAAAAAAAATCAGAAACTTTGAAAAAAAACTGATACAAAGAATTCCGAAATGGGCAACAGTCAACAAAAGGAAGTTGATCTATTAGAAGTATATATGGATTCTCAGGAACCTGTTTTTAGTTCAAATTCGTCTGGCTGTGAAGAAATAATGAAGACGTACTACAATAATTCATCTCTGATAGAGTCTATAAAATTTAAATTAGATATGGAAAATCTTAACTATTCGGAAATTTACTCGAGGTGCTTCAACAGTACAATCCCCAGCAACATTTTCAACCAGCCATATCTTCTGCCGTGGTACCAACAATTACTTTGGACATTACTGTTTGCTATTATGATTATGGTTGCTATTGTGGGCAACTTAATTGTAATATGGATTATAGTAGCTCATCGAAGGATGAGAACTGTTACTAATCTGTTTCTCCTGAACTTGGCATTTGCTGATTTTTTACTTGCCAGTTGCAATGCGACCTTCAACTTTATCTTCATGCTAAACAGCCACTGGCCATTTGGAGAGACTTTCTGCGTCATCAGTAATTTTGTTGCAAGTTTGACTGTCTCTACATCTGTCTTCACCATTCTAGCGATGAGCCTTGACAGGTATGTAATTCAAAAAAAAATTTATTCTTCATTTTCATTTCTTTTTCAAATAATACTCTTATTTTCTTATAATATTTGTTCAAAAATGCAAATTTCAAGTTACAATAATTAAAAGATAATTTTGATATTTAATATTGAAAATATCTGATTAAAATTAAAAATGTATTTCTTTATTACTTAATCACATCATTAAAATATGATAAACATATTCAATACATATCATAAGTTTACTGAAAATATTTTATGAAATGTAAAAATAAATAATAACATCATCTTTTAAAGTGTTTTACTGAAGATTATAAAATTCGGTTTATCAACAAAACTTGATTATAATGTTTCTGATTTTTTATGGTACATCGATAAAATATTTGAACTATGTGATGATCTGAGTATTTTAAGAAACGTTCGTATTAAGTGATTCATATTCAAATAATTTTAATTTATAACTGATTGCTAGTTTAGGATATGTGAGTGAAATATTTATTGTAAGAATATCTTCATTTTCTAATAAATTAACTAAGAAACACGCTATAATATTTCCAATGATCACTTAAAGAAATAAAAAAAAGTAATATTGTGTAAAATATTTTTTTTTTATATTTACTAATTTTAAGACAAAATCAATTACTTTCTTAAAAATTCCAATCATTTTTTTTTCATACTGCTTGTAAGTCACAAAATAAATTTTAATAAACTCCATCAAATTTTAGTTATTCATTTAGATCATCGTTTAGTTGGAATGTACAAGTTATTATTTATTTGACCATGTAATTTCTAGATTATTTATCCTGAAATCAAAATTAAAATTATTGGAATGTTCAGAATGAGGTGATTTGAAACACAAACAACCCTTAAGTATAACAATGAGCTTAATAAATATACCACCAAAACTATGGAAATTGCCAAATTTACCAAATATCAAATTGAATTAAATTTCACTTTATCTATTAATTTTTAATTTTTTTTTTCCTTTTTTAAAAGATACGAATCTTACATTAACTTATTTTAATTCGTTTTAAACTAGTATTTTTTCCAATATCACTTTCCATATCTTTAATTACGGCAATAGGTCTTTATGACCGAATAGAAAAAAAAATTCCTTTAATTTCATGGATTTTTACGGTGGTGCGTAAAGCTGTGCACCTGTAACAAAGGGTTATGCGCATGTTACAGAAATTAAAGAGGGTAGAGAGGAGAGGGAAAGTTAGATACATCCTTCGAAGTTTCGAGTATCATCTGATTGCACTTACAGATAGACCACATTTAATTCCGGTTAGAAAGATAAAAATATTTCATTCTGCATATTTTGTGACCTGTGTATCATGCCATCTGGGAGCACTGATAGAAACTACCAATCGAAAGAAAAAATACTGCAAGTTTTGAAAGTCCGTACTATGCTAATTTTGGTTGAGAAAATGAATTTAATCAAAAATTTCGTTTTGAAAATGGATTCAATTTTTACAACAAAGACTGAAATGTCCCTTGAGTTGCAATAAATAAATCAGACATATGATGCGAAGATTATCTCATCATAACCGCAAATCTCATAGATTTAAAGCACATAAAAAAATCAGATGCTTAAATATTAGTTGTTAATATTTTACTATTGACAGCTAGTTGTAAGTATATAATAGAATTTATTAAAAATAAAAAGATAGATAACGGAAATATTACACTTTCTTCTACTCCAATATGAAATTACCAATACTGAAATCAACGGCAAAATTCAAAAGTAGGCATGAGTGACTAAAAAAAATGTCAAAGGTTCTAAGTGGGAAAAATTATAGAAATGATGAATAACGCGTTCTTAACCAACTTGACAAATAAGAAATATTCTTCATTTGATACCTAGGAATGCCTCTAGCAGAACACTATACTAGAAAACCAAGACTAACTTCATATATAAACAATAAAATAATTAATGACAACTCAAGTAATGCATAGCAAATATTTCAGTCATAAAAATACCTTACAACACTTTAAAAAGGGTATTGAAGAGGAAGCTCGTGAGATCTCACAAAATTCAAATGAGTGTTTCTTAGTCCCTAATTTGACAACAAAAGGTATTTCTATATTAAATTAGGGCCGTTTCCCCTGATTTTATTTCTATTGAGATGCAACCAAAATATAATATAATCCTATTTGTGCAAAGATGATGCAAGACAATCTAGAGGAATGGTAGGTGAGCATACATTTCATTGTCCGGTTGAGCTTGACAACGATACTGGAAGAAATCTGACAGAGGATATTTTATTTCTTTGAAACTAGTGAAAATAATGTGGAAACAAATGTTGATGGTGCAATAAATGCTCCGAAAAATAAAGTACCTAGCATTAAAAAAAAACCCACAGGAATTTTATTCTAATAAAATTACTTAGCATTATAAGTCATCATTAGCGACTTAATTACACGAAAAAAACGGAAAAATTTCATGTTCAGATGCACATTACACATGGCATTAAAAATCACATATAATGAAAAAAATCATATAAAATGAAAAAATAAGTCAAATATATAATTAAAGTTTTGGGCAAGAAATTCAGAAAATACTCGGCGAAGCCTTTATCTAGCAGTTGAACAATTAATATTTATTAACGACCTTTATTTTATAAGTTAAACCTTAATTACATGATCAATGCTAGGATAATTTAACAGACGATTTTATAAAAAAAACTAGTCACTGTTACTTTATATTAGATATGGCTGAAAAACTTCGAGAGTAGGTATATAACCGAAAAATCCCTAATTTTCTACTTTAAAGAAAATTCATTCTTGTATACGCTTCTTTTTGCAAATAAAAACAATGTGAGTTTTGGATATTTAAGAAATAATGACACTTATATTTGTGGAATCTGTTTAACGTAAAAAAAAATCAGTAAATTGCTAAACCGAACAATTTAATGCAGTTTTACAATTTTTAATACATCTATCCCATTGTGAGAAATATTAAAAATCATTTAATAAACTGTTGGCAAAAATGTATCAGTTTATAAACTATCAGAATATATATTTTAATTCTCTTTTAATTTTAAAAATTTGTTATTTATACATTCTCTTATTAAAACATTTGTATAATTGTGACATTATCCTTGCAAAGTATAATTAACAAAGTATAATTAAAAAGTGCCTTTTCCTTTGTTCGGAATAAATTTCCAAAATGACCTATGTTTGTAATTACAGGTATCCGGGCAACGCCATAATAAACAATAATCTAAAAAAAATGATTTGTAATAATGTTATACGTTTTCAATATTTTTAACCTCATCTGATCTCTTCAGGTACTATCTTATTTTTTTTTCTTTACGTATTATAGCATGCCACGTAGAAGTGAAATTAATTCATTATTCCACAAACATATTACAAATATTTTTTACGATAAAATAGAAACTGTTTACTTAAAGGTAAAATTGGAAGCATGTCTTTTTTTTCATCTGAAAGCTACTAAGGATGGTATATGGGGATTCATATTCCATTTCGTAAGCGAAATAACATAGGAGAATATTTTATGAGAATGCATACTTTATACTGACATTTTTGAAAATATAAGACTTCAAAAATCATCTCCACCTTTTTTTTCATAAAAAGTAAAGCAAAAAAAATGCTTAGAATTTCAACTCATTCTGGAAATCGGTTACATTTGTGAAGAAAATTACAATACCAAACTTTTGCGATTCTTAAAGATATTTTCTGTCAGCAAACATCTTCTTTCTTTTCTATTCAAGGAGTAATCGAAATACAACTAAAAATATTGAGTGAAACGCAACTCTTCCGATGGAATATATTTTATGTAAGCAAAATATTATAAATCATACTGCTATTATTGCACAAAGATTTTTTTTCTTCCTTTTTATGCTAGAAAATAAAATATATAGAAAAAGTATTTAAAAAAATTCTTCGAATTATTGTCAGGCATTAAATATAAAAACTATGATTATAACTTCATTCCTCAATTTTCTTCCTTTTATTAAAGTTACTTTCTTAACCGATTTTCAACTTATTTTCTTGATAATAGACAATTTAAATTTATTTTCGAGTTAAATGTAGAATAAATTTCATTTGATAATCATCTTTCTAACTATAAGATAATTGTGATCTATTAGTATAGTTGAAATTTAGAAGTTTGTTGTACATAATGTACTTAATTTTCGACAAAATTGACCTTTTACAGTGGTTCATATAGTTTGAAAATTTCTCGCAAATTACATTTTTGATCAAGTTTTAATATAGTATATGTGTAGATGGGGAATTTTTTTTCAAATTAATAACTCTCTTGCTGATCAACCAGGATTTCCACGGGCAATTCAAATGTAGTAAAATCTACTCATACTGCGATTTCCTCGGACATGCATTTTTCTTCTTTTATTGAGGAGCGCATCCCGTTTTTTCCCCGTTTAACCATTGAATTAAATTATATACAGTATTATTAGTTTCCATTTTGTCCAACATATGACGTCAGTTGTCCACTAAATTGCGGCATATGAAGCCACATGATATTACAGTTCAAACTTCACTTTTTGCCGTATTTTTCTTACAGAAATGGTTGCTAGAAAATGCTCTGCGTTTGACAGAGAGTATATCCCTGATGATGTATCAGATTCTGAAAGCAATTTTAGTTTTAATAGTGATACTGAAAGTGATATTGATTCTTTGGGCTGTTTCTCAAAGAGGGATGACTCTAATCATGATTCAAGTAACTTGCCAAGCATTAGGCAGTGGTGCAAAATTGTTATGAGAATATTCCTCCTCCTCCTCCTTAAATTTTATACATTAAATTTTTATATTATATAATAAATAGAAATTAACTGCAATTCAACTGAAATTTATTTTAAAAAAACTTTTTGGTGATAACATCTGGAATTGATTAACATGATAAAATAGATTAACATGATGGATAACTTAGTTAACATGATAAAAATCAATATAAAAAGTATTTTCCAGAAAGATAAAAGGCATTTTTAATTTCTTCAATATATATAATCTTAAAATATGCACTAAATACACCGTTTCGGTTCACAAATTGAGCAGTCAAGGAGTTAAGGCTCATTTCTTAAGATTAAATTTTTCAGATATGAAAGTTTTTAAGGCTTTACTTATGCCAACACAATACTCATTTACTTCACGAATATTAGATTAGATGATATCCCTCTGACGTATATGATGTGAAGAAAGTTAGGAGACCAGCTCAAAAGTTGTAAAAGGAATGATTTCCCAACAAGGAAATATTGAATCCTGAAATTTTTAAGCGAGTGCATAGAAAGCTTTGTGAAAGCAAATCCTACAGTGCCATCAGATATAATCTTAGAAGACATCTACAGATGAGAGCTTATGGATGATTAAGTCTACGTAAAAGATGTCTTGCGTCTGTTTGGGCACAAGTTTTCCACAAGCATGAGAACAGTTCATTTAGATTGGCCATGAGACATTCATTTGTATGGAAGATATCGCACGTATGCCTCAATGTCGCTTTCGGCTTGTTAATGTTGCAGGCAGTGATACAGGCTTATTTGTCTCTCTGTGTATCTTGCTTAAGATATTACTTTAATTCGAATGTAAAGAAAACGTGATCTTACAAAGCATACATCTCCAGTTAAGTCCTAAGTTTTCCCTTCTCCAGTTAGTAATTAATGTATGCAGCTGCAATGTAAAACTTGAATTATGAGAGTATTTCGCTATTTTTAACTTTGCTGTTACAATAATGGATTTATAAAGAGATTGTTACATTTCTTTGTATCCTTTTCCCTTTCAGTTTCTTTATTTTTCAAGTTTCATATGGCATTTCGGGTCATGTATTGTACTGAGAGCATTTTGTTATATGTCACTTCTAATCTTTGACCACATACTTTCTGATCACTTTCGACATATGTATTTTCACCTATTAAATGAAATAAAGTTACCACATTCTGGTAAATTATGTTGCTTACATAACCTGGAATTCATAATGTTCAATGACACCACTCCTAAAAAGTATAGAAAACAACCTTACAAAGAAAGGAAGTCGAAAAACTATGAATAAAAAAAATTCTATATTTTGTGCAGCTTCATCTTTCCTGATACCTTATTTCAGATCAAGCTCGTAATTTATTAATTTCGTATGCCCATAATGTATAATTAATTAATGTACTAAGGGACTAATGCTAAACAATTTTTGATATCGTTGAATTAATCATTATTCAGTCTAATTCCGAATTCAAGTTAATAGAAAATGTCTGCTTACTGTACTGATGGTGAATGCATCAGCATGCTTTACGGCTAAATTCAAAGAGTGAATTCAGAAGGAAAATGAAACAAGAGTTCCAAAAGAATTAGTGCAGTTCAATTTCATTTTTAATTCACTTTTTTAATTCTACAGCCTTAATTTATTTTTTTGATTCACTTTTTAATTCTACAACCTTAAATGCTTTATAAACATTTTTTCATGCACTTAAAACATAACGAACTTTTTATGAAACTAGACTTCATAATCATTATGATTTTTTTTGATGAAATTTAATGTAATTGAAACAATTTTTCAATACCTTGCTTCGGCATGGGATAATCAGGTTAGACACATTTATTATAAATATATTTTTTAAGAGAGTTAGATTTTGTATGGCTGCATTTTTGTCATAAAATCAATCTATGGCAGTTGGAATTTATGGATAGTGTTTAATGGAAATATTTTTAACTTTAAATAACTAGAATCGTTTTTAAAATAAAAAAAAATTAATATTTGATATTACTATCTGCCAATAAGTAATAGGACACATGAGATAAAAGAGATAAACGCAATTTGTTTATATCCAATAGTTGGTGCAATCTCCACATGAGGCAATTACATTGTTAACCTTCCTGTGCATGCTTTTTACAAGTGTTTGGATGATGAATTATAGTATTTTCCTTTACTTGAAGCTTGAAAAATGCATACGGGTTCTTTCATCAGTTTTGCAAAGTTACCGTACTATTTAATACAACAATCCAATCCGAGCGTATTCTATGAAATCGCAGCATGGTCTCTGGGCCGGTCAGGCCACTCATTTCACCTCATTGTTCTCATACTAATCCATGATGGACCTCGCATCATGGCAAATGGGGTTTTTTCTCCTGCAAATAACAATGATATAATACGTAAAATTGCCATAGAATAGAAAATACATTATTGTCTAGAATATTGGAGTAAGTCGACATTGAGTTTACTATGAATTAGAATAAAGTTTCCCAGTTCATACAAAGAGAAACACTCATAGACAATAATTCAAACTCCACCAAACATTACTTTAAGCTCAATGAATTCTGGCAAAGGATATTATTCGTGCATATGCCAAACCAACTGGCAGAGAATTGAACCTTGATTCATCAATTCAGATAACCTATTTCCATTCATCTACAATTCATTTTCATCTACGCTCAGATAGATTTGGATTTTGAATCCAAAGGCTTATGGACAATATTACAACTAAAGAAACCAGGTAATTACGCTTCCTTGGGGCTGGTAGATGTTTTTTACGAATTTCTGAAATATGTAGGCCATCAGTTTCATGCGATTTTTCCGAATCTCTTTAGATAGCATTCGTCGGTCTTCATCACTTAGTTTTTTGGGCCTGCCAGGTCTAATCACATTCCGACAATCATCACTCATCTCCACTTCTTAATCACGAAAGCTACTGTCCATTTTCGAGTTTTTAATTCATTAGATGTGTACCTTAAGGATCAGTCATTTCCGACAATTGCGCTTTTCTTGAAGCCAGATAGCTCTGAATTAATTTGTATATAACTATTTCCAATACATGATATTTAAGTACGAAAGGTGTAACGTATAGCAGATATCTTCGTTTGAATGTGTGTTCAAGTATATTTATTTGAAGATATTGTAGCTTCAGTATAATTTTATTACCTTTGTTTTGACATTTATAAGACTTGAAAAGGAATACTTTTAAAGGGAAGAAAGCAAACAGTTTAAATTTCTCCAGCTTAGGCTCTTACTCTGAAACCAGTATAACACAAATATATGTCTTGGAATGTTAATTACTATTAACAACCCGCCATAAATAGAGATCCTTTTATTTCTAAATGGGTAATCAGATAAACACATATTAGTTGAAATCACACATCGTTAACTTCAGTTATCCGTTTTTCTCTTAGATTGCCAAGCTGTGCCAACCTTATTTTTTTATGGATCTAGGGAGACTAATTATGGAAAGCAGGAAACCTACAGTTAACAATTTTTATGGAGAACTTTCTCGTCTGCGTCGAGGAAATTCAGATAAAAATTAAGAAAATAAAAATAAAACTAACGACAAAGTAAATTTGAAAGGCAATTTAATTTATAGGATATCTCAGCTTGAGGAATGCCCCCTACTTTTGTGAAGAATGTGAGATTTGAGGAAGACTAGAAATGAAAGCTTAGTTTTAAGAGGTTAGATTTTAACGACTTCAATTCCCAGATACTAAGCGAATTTCTTGATCCAGATTCTTATAAGAAAAGTGGAATGATACATTTGAGATAAATACGTTGTTTTTAATGCTTAAATGTACTGAAGGTTGAATTAGTTTAACATTTAATACAATTGTAAATTGTCAGCTAACTAAAGTTAGATACATAAATCTAATACTATAATACGAGGAATGGTTACCAAGTCGAAAATCGCCCCAGAATTAATAAACTCTGGTAAACTTGGGGGTCTGGGGTTTTTGGCCACGAGGAATCGATTGGCGCCGGTTTTGAAGCGCTACGGTCGAGCAGTTCGGAGTTACAGATAGGATATTTTCAAACTTTATTAGTTCGCCATAATGGCTACTTAAATTTTCAAGCGGTAACTTGCTGCCATCTATAGCCAATATGGCGAACTAATAAAGTTTTATGTTTATGCTGTTATAAGTTTATAATATGTTTCTTATGTATGTATATATGTTTGGTTTTTCTAAATAAATTTGTCAAAAATATTGAACTTTAACACACTTCAATCTTTACCTTTACTTTACCTTTGTATAGAATAGTTCCCTTTCCAAACTCTAACTTTGTTTAGAATAGTTTACAATGGTGCACTTTAACCGGTTATCTTTTCACCAATGGTTTCACAAATTTTCTTATGGCATGTATTGTTTTGATAAATCACAATTGAAAATTTAAATCTTCGAGTTAGCTTCGATACCTGTTTTCTCCGAGCGGAGCTCGGTCACCCGCTGGTGAATTCAAATTCAAGGAGCATGAAAAATTAAAATAAGAAACAAGATTCATTAAGCATGAAGAAAATATATTATATCTTAAATGACCACAGTGAGATATGATGGTTCGAAAAGTTTTAAATTACACCATAATATAAAAAATAGAGAGAATCAGCGAAACTTTCACTAGAAATATTCTGGAATTCAGTGTAAAAATACAAACTTATTTACTATTTTTATATTAAAAAGAATAATAATGGAATTCTTCCGTCTTGAAAATAAATAAAAAGGAGAATTTAAGAGAAAAATCATGAATCCGATGAAATCTGAAACCGATGTGTAATCTGCATCATTGGGAAATGTGATTATCTCCATCAAATACACAGGAACTTTAGAGCTGATCCATGGACATAATCATAGTACTTGACAAATTTACAATGGTAACAAACCTATTTCTGTGTCTCGACAATTCGAAGACTAATGAAAATTGCAAGGAGAAGGTAAATTGCAGCAATACATTTCTCAAAGTATCTCAGATATATTGAATTGAAGATTAAATAAAAAAAAACTGATGAACATATTTCATCATTCTTCTCTTAAATATTCTCCAAGCAGAGTTTCATCTGATCTTGTATCTTTTAGTACATTCACGTCCATAAATTAAAGATAATGGGAGCTCAGGACAAAAAAAAAACCAAAGGCTAAGCATAAAAGTCTCATGCGCTGCCGTACCGCTCATACGATTCCGATTAAACTTTGAATATATATTACTTGACGTTAAGGGATGGTTACAGGAATAGTTAAATTATCTAATGCATAAAAAATATTTTAGAATCTATTTACAGCATCTATTAACCATTTTAGTAACTACCAAACGACCTCCCAAGTAGATCCAACCGCTTCAGTCAAGATGCTAAATTCAAGGTAATAATATGTTAATATTTTGTAGCTATTGTACGTAAATACTCAGTAAGCCATTCTTTGAGGTAATAGTTTTATTAGAAAGTATGCGAGAAAGTTTAAAAAAACAGTCCTATAAATTTGAAATTTTAACTAAGCATTTAACAAAATTCTAGCGTTTTTTGCTGCTTCTTCTGGAAATAATAGAGTAAAAAAGTGTTTTCACCATTATAACTTAAAAAAATATTAGTTCAACAATTTTGTTGCATAAATATGTTTTCTGAGTTTAATTAATTTTTTAAATAATTTAATCATATTTTCAAAAATTAATTTTGATAATTCTAATGAAGAATGCAAAAGAATAGTTCCTTCTCTTAAAATTCTCGAACACCAAGCATTTCAATTCTAAAAGAATATATAAATATATTACATAATTTTTTTTTGTTCGTAACTTATGTTCTGCCGTACTATTCAATCGGTTTCTATGCAGTTGGTCTATTCATTGCCTGCACCTGCTTTAAAATTATTGCCATAGTACAGTTATCATATCTGTTATATAAAAATAATTTTTTATTTGTTCGTATCCTATGCGATTCCGTATTCTTCAATCGATTGCGATGAAACTTGATAAAACCTACTTCTTGCCCTTCCAGATAAACGGATAATTGTCAAAAGACACATCCCGTTTGGAATTAATAACACACATATCAAACAAAATTATTATGATTGATGCCAGTCAATGTCTTCCATACAGAATGATGTCATTCAACGTTCTCACTATTTTGTGTGCAGCAAGCTTCACATATTATTCAATTTTTATGTCACACATACAAAATAAAATAATTATTATCGATGTCGATTAAGGTAAGTTATGTATATATTGAAAATTTCCCAATGCAAATGATAATTCTGCTATTTTTAAGTGAATCTGTTAAAGATACTAAGATTATACAAATGTATATGATGATTGCTTCAACAAAAAATATGTTCCTAATCGTTTGTCACTTAATAGATCTAACATCGCAACATCTAGAAATAAGCCAATTTGAGCTTCTTGAACAAACGAGGAACGACAATAGAGCAATAAAACAGATCGTTTACAAATTGTGAATTCACGTGTTTCAATCTCAAGATCAACATGAGGTAAGAAGCGAAAGACAACGTTTACATGATACCTGATCACAAGTATCAGAATCAATAGGGCACTAGGTCAATCCCTTCCAAGTGAGTGGACTGAACCTAAAAAAATTCATGTTTTCACATAACCAGTTGTATGCTGGAAGCTTAGGAGTTGGACGGTCATGAAATTTATTTGTTTCTGCTGAAGACGGATAAAAAAAAACATTTTCTTTCTTAAGGCTCTTGAATAATAAAGTGAAAAAAAAAGAGTCAATATTTCTTATACTTCTTCCTTATATATCATCCAATTTCAATGAATTTATTCATTTCCTATGCACCGGGTAACAGCTAGTATTAGTATAAAAATCAACCTACAAATTCTGCAGATATTCCTCTTGGTGTATTGATATATTTTAGAATTTTTCCAAAATGTATGATTACTCGAAAAATTAATTATATTCCAACATATATATTATCATCAGCCAAATGTGAACTTTCAATGAAAGAATCGTAACAATTATTCTCATCACTCAAATCCCTTTCTGTTTCATTTGAAAGTTTTAGGATATTTGTTTCATACCGAAGATCAGTAGTTTGGATGATACTTCTTGGATTAAGTTTTAGCGCGGGTATCTAAGCCTTTTTTAATACCCGAACACTAAAAGGGAGATACGGTATTAAAGACATCTCAATAAGAAAAAAAAAACTGAATAATTAAAAAAAAAGCATTAGCCGAAAACGATTCAAAAATTGCACATGTATTGAAGGTCGTGTAACAAAAAGCTACAAGCCATTTGATTGAGCTAAAAATAGAATAGTGGTGATTGACAGTAACAGTTTCACTGACCGCATCTCCAGAGCTGAAGGTTAATAAAAATATATGTCGAGTATTAAATTATTAATCTGATTTTGTGGGATATACACCACACATCAAACAATACTGTCCTACATTGCCGGTATATCTTTAGGAGTTAGTAGGCGGGTTGCAACTCGTCTATCAAGAATGTCCCACAAACGGCTAATGGACTCAAATTAGAAAAAAATGCTGGTCAGTCCATGCGGGTGATATCCTAAGATCGAAGGAAGTCGTTAAAATGTTTCCAGGGAGTAGACTGGCGTTGTCATCAATAAACATGTATTCTGCACCCATGTCGCCCCGAAACAAACATTCATGCTATTCCCGAATGACCGCCTGATAGATTTGTCCTATTATGGTTCCAATTTCAATATACATGTCAGTTCTGGAATTAAGAATATTTCCTTCCCAAACCAGAAATCCTTAACAACCATAACGAGGTCATTTAATCATGTCCTCTTGATGGTAAATGGTGCATGGTGCTCTCCAAATGAAAATCCCCCTGGAATCCCCTAGACTTTTTGGAAACTGACACAAAAGCCCACTGTTGCGGTGTCCACAATGTCCACTCTCTACTCCAGTCTGATCTCAGGCGACAGAGTTTCAGAAGGTGGAACACATCTGACAGGTCCATGAGCATATAGACCAATCTGTCCTGAGCGATGTTACGTGATCAGCCCTGGAACTGCCATACCTGCCGAGCTAACGAGATAGGCCTGATACTATGCTCAATTTGTTTCTTTTGGTAGTAATGACCAAATATCTGTGCTTGGGGGTGACTTGTGCTGTAACGTCTTCTTGCATTAATATCATCTTGGAATCGTTGTCAAATCCTGAAGATGACACATTTTTTTAATCCAAATTTCTAGGATAAGTCTAGCTAATTGCACCCACATTCCATAAGCCGATAATTCTATCACGTAAAAAATCATCTAAATCCATCCTATGCATCATAACTATGCGCTCAATACACTTAAAGGTTTATAAAGCGTTTGTAAGCATTTTTATTTCTTTGCTTCCTTTCCAAATACATTCCTTTCTTACACAAGTGATTATAACGTACTATTGTTGTCATATGGTGACTTATTGCAATTTGCATATAATTTTTGAACATGTGTGCAGTCATGTTGCGGTTGATAATGTATTTTAAAGTTCGATCTAACCATAAGTTATGAATTTGTCTTCATATATATATATATATATATATATGTGTATGTGTGTGTGTGTGTGTGTGTGTGTGTGTGTGTGTGTGCGTGCGTGTGCTTTCTGTCACAAAAATATATATTTGTCTTCATTATATATTGAATACAACAATTTTACAGTTTCCTTTACTGTAAGATCGACATTTGTGAGTTCTTGATTCTCTCACGACAAAAACCTTCTTCGCTTACATTATGCCAAATTCTGGGCATATAAGTAAAGAATACAGAGTTTCACTCACAATACAATTGTGAAAGCCAGTTTGCGATTAGATTTAGATAGTCTAGTATGAGAAATGCATAACCGAGTAATTCATGTGCATTCTAAATTCTTGAAGATTGCTCCTATAATTACTTAAGATAACTACTTTCTAAAGTGTATGTACGAGGAAATCTGATACAGGCATGTATCGATATGCTTACAAGTATGCAATTGTAAAATAGTAGTCTTCTACCCCATTTTTATTTTTCGATTTGCTGAATCCTATAAACATTAATTTGGTTTTAAAAATACATTTCAATCTCAGTCAATTCACATTTAAACCTTATTATATACTAATGTAAATCTAGGTTGATTTTGTACACCCAATTGCTTGCAATTTCAATTCTTGAATTCAATAAAAATAAAAATATGTCAAAATTCTATTTATGGAAAATATCGATGATTTGAAAACCTGTTATGGAAGGGGTTTACTTGTAAAGAAAAACAACGGTTCTACTGATTTGATTATAATAATATGATGTAAGTTTATTTTTTCATACTTATTGTGTAATTTAAATGAAAAATTCGCAATTTTTGGAGATGTATTTAAGGTTCTAATCTTTACATTAGAACCTTATTATGAAGTCTCGATTTTTATGAAATCCAGAAAACAAATTTACCAGCAGGTATTGGCAAAAGGCAAACAAATTTACCATAGTTATTATAAATAAATTTTGCTCCACACATTCATTTTACAATTAAACTTTATAGTGTACATCTAATCAACCTATTTAATTTGCATGTATTGTTAAAGTTAAATAATAAATGTTCATGAGTATGTATTTTCGAAATTTAAATAATTTCGATATTAGGATATTTGACATTTCAAAAACAAAAATTAATTTTGAAAGTTTGCTGAAAATAATGATTTATTTCTTTTAAAACAAAAGAGAAAGAGAATTCACAATTTTTTAACTTTTAAAATAGTTTTATAATTGTTCTAAATTTATAAAAAAATGTGTCTTTTTATATTTTATTTGAAAATGCTTTTTCATGATCATTCATTCTAATGCATAATTACACCTTATTTTAATATGCTGATCATATTTTCTACCTTTCTTTTTAATTGACTATTATTTAAAATGTTTTATTATTAAACCATATGTTGATAGAATAAATGCATTAAGTGTAAGTTACTTTGTGCATATACTGCCTTTTTATTTGTAGAACACGAATATTTTTAGAAGATCCATCTCTTAATCAGAACAGAAGTTCCACTCAAAATTTCTATGCTGTCTCAAATCATACCATTTATTCTGTACCTTAACATTACTTGTATTGTGCATAAAATTTTGCAAATGCTTTTCCGTCTTTTGTTTTTAAGATTTAGACTTATGTGTGTGCTTGTATGCAATAAATTGTGGCTAAAGAATATATCAATATCAGTGTCTTATTCTGACGAATGTCTGGGTATATTTATTCACAGTTAAAGAAGATATTGAAGAAGGGGAGAAATGAAAACTTTTGACAGAAAACTGATATCAAAATCTTCAGATTTGACGTTTGCCAGAAGGATTGACATGAGCGGATATTAAATCATTCCTTTAGCTGCTCACTTTGAGATAGGAATATATTTATGGTGGAAAATAAAATCCTTTACTGCAAGAAAAGGAAAGATTGATAAAAGTAAAAGAAAGCTAAGCAAATTATTAACCACAAAAAAAGAGACATTTTAAAGGATTTTAAAATAATTAGTTCCAAAAAGAAAGAAATTATTAGAAATAATAGCTATTCCTCTAATGTGAATCTGGAAACATAAAAATAATTGATTCATTAAAAAGACTAAATAACGGAGTTTATTTATTCTTTAAATATGTATTATTTGTATGGCAGATCAAGTAATTTAATCATACTAGTCTAATCCTCACTTCCGGGGAAATGTTATATAGAGAATAACAGCTGACAGCTGTACGAATGAGTTAATTAAAAAAAAAACTTTCCCCTAATTAAAAAAAACTCTTAAATTTACCAATTAAAAAAAATAGAGTGTGATTATAATTAAAGCTTCACTTTGAAATGATCATAAAAAGAAAACTACTTTACCACATGTTAGTAATAGTCCGAAGACGGTCGTAGGTCATATATCACCCCGAAATGTTTTTAAAAAAATTCCCCACTAAAGGGGGAGGAATGGTGTTGTATGCAATATTGAAACAAAATTTTGACATGAAGAAATCAGTTTAAAATGTGTTTAATTGTTTCTGAAACAAAATTTCTTGTAGGATTGTGAAGAACAGCAATATCTTGTATATTGGCTTAGGCAGGAAGAAGAAAAGGATTTATACAGATGCCCTTTACACGTCATTTAATTTTTCAGATAAAAGCGAGCCTGTTTGTCTGAAGAAGTCACATAAGAAAATATACACGGTACGTATGTGTTGTCGCACGTAGTAAGGACGTACTATATTACAGGAAATTTTACTTTATACGTGCACTTTGCAAACAGTTCACAAAATGTCTGTAAAGTTCTGCAATTCTATCCATACAAATCTACCATGGATCGTTATGAGTACAGATAAGGCCAATTTTTTTAACTAATTGGGGATGTATACCATTGAAGAGTAATAGACTGGGCTACTGCGTTCATTAGACCACAAACCTTTTAATTTCTGACTCAAATCAATATTTATGCGGGTAATCAAAACAACGTGGTGGAATTGAAAGATGCAACACATCGACATCTGCGTAGCGTTCCTAATGATGTCCTAAGTTCTCTTGAGAATGCAGAAATGAGATTTAACGTGCTTGTAGAAAAAGTAGACGTCACATTCAACGGGCTTAGTTATACGCTTAGAAATGATTAAACACGTTTTAAATCGATGTCTTTATTTCGTACTTTGTTTAAAAATACTGCATATAGTCCGTTTTCCCCTGGTGGTCGATTTTTTGATGTTTTTCTCGTGGGATAGAACTTACCATAACCTCCTTTAAACTATACATTTGACAACATTTAGTCCAGTAGTTCTCATTTTATGGCTGTTTCAAAAGAGAACTTTAATTAAAACCATCCTGTATATTTATTATAAAAAATACTCAATTTAGGTTGTTTGATCATTAAGAGTCCAATGCTGTCCTAGCATAATATGATGCTTCAAGAAGTTGAAAATGTATTTTTATTTCAATTTAAATACTGGTTCTTCTATTTTCTTTCATAATTAGTAAATGGCAAAATGTTTTCTACATTCACATAAATTATATTTAATGACAAATTATTGTGAGAAATTGAAAAGGTTTACTTTTTTAAACAAAATAATTTCTTCAAAAATTCATGTAAATAGCTTTTTTTTAATTCAAGACAAAACTAAAAATCCATATTCTCTTTACTCAGGAACTCACAAATTTTGAACTAAAACTCTTTCCAAACAGCATGAAATTTTGAGCTACAAATTCCCTGTACACTTTACTCTTCACTCTGCTGTTTACCCACTTTGAAAATGTCAAATTAAATGGCTCGACCATTCTCCTAAGTAGCGGAACTCTTTTGAAAAATATATATCTTCAAGTACTTTCACAAGTTTTCTTACTTAGTTCACAGAATTTTTCTTTTTTTCATTTTTTTACTTGTTTGGAGGCAGTTGTGAGTATAAGGATGCTTCATTTCGTTCATTTTTATTAACATTTGATTTACATTTCTAGAAATATTTTTGGAGAAAGCTCTTTACACTCACACAGCTCATTTTTTGGACGTTTTTTTTTTCTCAAATTCGTTTCCATTTCTCTCAAATTTTTATTTCTCCAGCATTTCAGATAATATTTTCTAGATTCGCTTGAAATGGATTTATTTAATACGTTAACTTGTCAATCATTCAGAATAAAAGTAATTCAAAATTACATTTTATCCTTCTTTTCAAAATATACATATTCTTTCTAAAAATCTAATTTGTATCTTCGAGATTTTAGTTAGTTTCCTGACAGTTTCATGAGACAAATTAGATTTACTTCGTAATACAGAGCTATAAAGTTTCTATTTTTAAGCTGAATTTTCGTAGTCATGTAATGAATTAACATTTTGAGACTAGTTTCAGCTTTATTTCTACTATGCCTATCTTATTTAAAAAGAATTTGGGAAATGGTTAAAATTGAATTGTTACGTAGAGAGATAAGAGTAAAGCAGAAATCATTGTTTTTTGATAAGATTATAGAAAAGAGTTGCAAGTCCTGATTTATTTACAGGTATGCAAATTAAAAACTGCATTATCTCTTCATTTTTCTTTACTTTCATAGAATAATTCAAGGCGCTCATGCATTGATCAAAAGATTTGCAATTTCAAATATTTTCGCTATCAATTTAGAGGCGTAATTATTATAAATAAATGCGTAAGGAGAAAAACAAAAAAATAACACGTTTTAATATTCAATTTTCCCTTTTATTTGGCATCATTGTTTTTAGTGCAATAT
>JAPMOQ010004550.1:1963914-1993844 GCA_026543055.1 Argiope trifasciata | reverse complement strand
TATGATCGTTTGCAATATTTAAAGTATTAATTAAATAAATTATCTTTATTTATACAGGATGAAATTTATACAGGATATGAATTCAAATTCCTTTCCAATGGCCAATTTGTAAAATATTATTAATAGGCATAAGTATGGTTTAATACTACTAATTTGATCTAAATGAAGTAAATAATTACATTTTATGTAGTTTGAGTCAAACAATGCATTTATGAATAATGAGTTTTAGATTTCCTCATTCTTTGCTCTGTGAGCCATATTTTACAAAATATTTTTATTAATATTTTAAATTGAAGCTGCTTCATCATTCAGTCTTCTAAATCGATCATTAAAACTGACTGATTTATAAAATTATAGAGTATTATTAGGAAACGCGCTTGTTTAGATCTCTTAGTCCATCATCTTAAAGAAAATATTAATTTCAGGTCAATCAATGCCCTGAGTTACTTCAAGGCTAATGAATATTTAATTGAAAATTTTAGAACCCATTACTCATGATGAACCAGCTGGTCGCCGAATTCGGCTACGGCTACTTTATATATATATATATATATATATATATATATATATATATATATATATATATATATATAAAGTGAGATTTAATTAATTTCTAATGATTATGATTTTTATTTCCTGTTCTGCTTTAAAATATTATAGTTTCAATTTCAAATAGTTTTCTTATTTTTATAATTGTTTCATATTGTTGAATTTATTTTTAATCTTATATTGCTGTTGTTTAAGCCATTTCTTAAGTGGCACATGTCGATCATTGCAAGAAAGGTTAGTTTTCTGAGTCGGGTGATATCGACACGAACGTTACATACATAAAGTAAATGCGAACAGAACAAGAGTGTTAAATAAATAAATTTAAAAATACACAAATACTTTAAAGTTACACTATATTTAATACAAGATACTTTTGATACCTTTTTTAGCTATTTGTCAATAAAAAGGTTAATAATCGGCAATTATTCCAAATATATTTAAAAATGTGAAAGGTTATGAAAATATTGATGGATAAAACTGAAAAAACTATTTAATTTTGCTCCCAACACGTCAATTAATGATTGAATTACATAGGCCTATATGGCATCTATTCTCCCTCTTGGAAGTTCATTCACTTAATCCAAAAATTGTCGCTTCTTAAAATCAAATATCTTATCTAACAGCTGCGAGGTTTCATTACGAAAATGTCAAGTTCCTAAATTTGAGCGTAACACTTTGAAATTAATTACACTTGAGTTACCAATAGATTTAGGAGGCTGTATAGAGGTACGTGATTGGAAATACTCTAGGGCTCTTCCTTTGAATCACGCGACACATTAATGTAGGAAGGCAATGTGGACTCTTGAACTTTTCTCTTATTTTTAGTTATTTCAAATATTGTATAAATTTCTGTTGGTTACCTGAACAAGTTTTACTCAATATTTACCTACATGTTTTGGCCAAAATAATTTTAGCAGTTAAAAGTATCTGTAGAAAGAGATTATTTCAGGAAAAAGTTAATATCTGATTTCAGTAATTATTTTTCAAATTTCAAATCCAAATTATACAATGACATTCAGAAATAAATTAAGTAATTTATATATATCTATATATATATATATATATATATATACAGTCGAATCCGGTTAATTGGACCAGCCGCTTATTCGGACCGAATCTTAAAGAACCGAAATAAATCCTACGTACATAAGCCTAATATTATTCGCTTATTTGAAACAAAATTCCGTTTAAACGGACCAAAGAACGTGGCAGGGAAGATGAAAAAGAAGCCACAAGTCGCCTGTGTACAGCAAGAAGTTCGAAATGGAAAAGAACCAGCGAGAGGTGAGCAAGCACTTAGTTTCTTAGAACGGGCAGCTCGGTAGTAAGTTCTTCAAACGTTGACTGGAATTTGATAAGAACTTTTTTTTTATTGTGCTTCGCATGCTGAGTATCGTGTCGATCGTTTCGAAGAATTTATTTGTAAATTTATTTTTCAATGAATAAAGTTCATAAGCAACAGTAGTTCTAGTTTGTATGTTCGCTATACGCGTGTGCCGCATAATAAAGGTCATAATGACATTTTAATATGTTACGTATAGCACGTCCCGTTTTGTAGTATAGGGCATGTTCGTGTAATCGGACCAGCCGGTTATTAGGACCAAAATGATCGCGTCCCGATGTGGTCCGATTAACCGGAATCGACTGTATATATATATATTAATGGAAATATATCTGCTAGGAAATATTTTTCTCATATTCAGATTTTTTTTTTAAATGTTGCTATGCAATTGGTTTTCATGATGCAATATTTACTGACTACACCAAGCCTATAGAATAAAAAAAATGTCTTAGAATGGTTTCGAAAATTGTTTATATTTTTAATTATGTGTAGATAATAGTTATCGTGTTCTAGAAAATTTTGATTTTGTATTATTTTAATACATTTTTCATCTTTTTGACTTCTGCAAAAGCATAAAATTCATAATTTCTAATTATGACTACCTATTTTTCAGCCAGTGATTATGAATTTAACAGCTAACATTCAATTACTTTTAGTGAGATTTGATTTTAATTTTTATTTAATAAATATTTAAATAATGTTTTTTCAAATATTGAAAAAAAAAAAAAAAAAAAAACTTCTTAAAAATCAGAATTTTTCAAAACCGAATGTTCGGTATTCTTAATTTTATTTTATTTATTTAGTTATTGTGTCACATATAAGTGATCTAGAAATAGATATTTCATCTGGCTAAGAAATTCATTGTATCCGGTGAAAAAAATCAAAACACAAAATATTGTTTTAAATTTTTACTAATTTTTTTTTTTATTGTATTAGGTATACTGTAATATTACATTAGCTGTATTCAGAACCGAGGTATCAGGAAATAATTTTCAGTTTGAAAAAAATTTAAAACACCAAATTTGCCATTAAAGTAATATATTCTAAATCAAACAGAAAGAAAATTCATTAAATAAATTAATCAGTTTCTACATGTAAACAGATAAAAATCAGACTTAAAAAGAAAATTTTACCACTTGATTACACTTAATATAATGGTAAAAAAACATATATTAATTAAATGCTATTCTTAGCATCTATTAATTAAAAAAAACTCTTACAAAATATATTTTAAACGATATAATTTTTCTTTAAAATTAGAACTTACTGAAATTGCTTTCATAATATTGGAAATCAGTTTCATTTTTTCCCATATATTTGCAACACACAGTTGTAATGAAACCAACAGCCATTTTCTATGAACATCACTTCATAAAATTCACAAAGAATCCCACACTGTCAGTAAATATGCATATGGAGATAAATATATTCAATAAACCAAAGAAATTGGTCTTTCTCTGTTACAAAAATTATATTTTTTATAAGTCAAAACTAAGCATAAAGATCTGAGGATTTCCTTTAACTACCATCAATAGTTTCTGATGAAAAGTACCTATAAAATTATTTATACACACGTTTCTCCAACTCAGGATCAATATATCAGAAACTTTCTCTTTTTGCCCTCAATGTTTGCCAGTCACATCAAGTTACTAAACCTTACTCACCGTTTGTTTGCTCCCCGAAAATCTGAAATGGAAGGATGTGAATTCTCTGAGGGAGCATAGTTTCGTGTAGGATTCTCGTGACAAATACACGATGAGCTTCAGACTATTTTCCTTGAATGGACAAGATAAATTTTCAATGAAAAAATATTTTATTTGTTATTTCAATTTTATTTTTAGTTTGAGGTTTTTTTTCTTTATTTTATAGTAAAGAAAGTGAGTGAAAAATAAATATATGTATATGCAGAAGATGTATGATTAAGCCATCTAAAATTAATTTTATTTTTATTATTCGAATAACATTTTAAGTACATTTTTAAATAAAAGTTTAAGTTTATTCAAATGTATAGTATAATTATAGTTTCATTTCATAATTAATAATGATAGCAATAAAGTAATTTTACCATCAACTCGTTTTTAAATCGAAAAAAAAAAAGAACTGATAAGAGATGATGCGACTAAAATTTTGAAATATTTTAATAGTCGAAAATAATTGAAATCTAAAAATATGTGCTTTTGTTATTTTACTGGTTAGAAAATTTAATTTTTTTCAATAAAAATATAGGAACCATTATAAAAAATCGTAATACGAAGAAGATAACTGAAAACCATTATCAAATTTACGAAAAATTCCAAAAAATCAATATACGGACATAAAAATTAATATATGACTAATTTAAATTGTATTATGAAATATATAACTAATATAAATTGTCTTGTGAAATACATAACTATATGAAGCTTTATATGCTAACTATACGCAGCTGCAATATAGTTAGATTTTATTTTCAGTTTGTCTACTAATAATATGGATAAATTTGTGTATGTGTGCATTGTCTCTTTAAAGTCCAGACCATTTATAATTTCGTAGTCATAAAGTCAAACGATCTGGACTTGATAGAGACAAAATTTGATACTTTGGAACACTGAAATATGCAATGTAGCTCTATATTTTAAAAAATTAAAATTTATGAGAACAAAAAAATTAAGCTTGGTTTTGGAATTTTTCAGTGTTAGCTCTCTAAAATAATGCTATGCAAAAAGGAATTTTACTCTTAAGAAATTGACCTTTAAATGATATCAATTTAATAATTGCCTTTTTTCTGAATTCTGATAACTTTTAAAATTATTTATTATAATTTTGAACAATAGTTGCCGTGAAGTTCAAAATGCCTCAATTGTTTCCTCAACTGTCTGATTTCATTATTTTCTTCCATAATTAAAAGATTAGAAAAGAATGGTTTAATTTCTGTGTAATTTACGAGGAGAATGAAAGAATGCATAGAAATTTAGAGAGTATATTAATTGGGCAATTTCAATATTGCTGTGATATCATAGGAATGGCTTTTATTGGAAAGGTACATCCCCATAATAAACAAAACTTATATTGAAAAATATTAAAATAAGACGCCTTAAACTCTGGGAATTTCAAAGAATCATAAATTATGTCTAAGACTTAAGAAAATTAAATACAACCAGCGTTCTTAGAAACCCCGCTAGCTGCCAAATGTGACTAGTAATTTATAATTTTGATCTGCTTATTATATAGATTTGGTCAACAAATATTTGATCTGTTCACATTACTGATAAAAAATTAGTTATTAATTATTTACTTCATTAAACCGAGAAGAGCATTTTTTGAAACTGTTTTCACTTTCTTCAGGCATAAATTTATTCAGTTTAGAATTTTATATTAACCTTATTTAGTACTAATGCTTCCTAAAAAACGATTTTAAGCCTCAGGAATTTGATCTATTAGTTATGGAGAATAATAGTCTAAAACTTTTGTAGTTTTTATAACTTAAAAATTTATATATTTAATGTGGACCAAAGCTAATTAGAAATTTCCGGTTCGAAAATTTCTCGGAAAGCTGTTGGCAAGAGAAAAGAGCTTATTTTGAAATAAGCAAATAATAATAATAACTATAAATTATTGAATAATCAAGCCAGAAAGGTTTTTCTAAAATATCAGATTATTTTCGGACTGACTATGCCTTTTATTCTAATATGATTGATTAATTATAAATAAATAAACTGTTAAACACTACATAGTTTGTAATTACTATTGTAAGAAATATTTATTATTATAAGAAAAGCAATCAAGCCGTATTGATTGCCAACGGATTCAAAGACTCCACGCGTTTTTGCGCAAGCGTTAGAATTGGTTTTACTTATCAAAAATAGAGGCGAAATAATGACGAAATGAAAAGATGTTTACATTCAACTATAAGGTAAACTCGAATTACTTGAGGACTGAATTAAAATAAAACAAACCGATACTCACATTTACATGAAAAAAATAATAGAACGAAAAACTATTAAATAAGGTGGGCATCAAGATCAAAGAATTATGAAAAATTCTGGAAAAGTTCTCAACCTTACGCGTATCATCCTTTAATGAGATAGAATAGTCGAAAAGTGGCCGTATCATGATACTGAGACAAAAAGTAAGTAGTATTCTTGAAAATAATCCACGTTCCTATCACTTTCTTCAAATAAAATGTGGAATTAATGACTAGCTGTTGATTCGATGAATATATTCATGCATTCGTCATCAACAATCTTTCAAGAAAAATAAATAGTACTTCCGTATCTAAATAGATTATCTCTCTTCCTAATATATGCTAGGAAATCACCTGACGCTTCCTGTTTTTTCTACACGATCCAATATTTCTGTTATCTTTTTTGTTTCATTTCACAACGTAAAAGCATGGAACAGTACTTATTTCTAAGCAATTTGGGACTTAAAAAATTAAATAAATATACTTGATAAAAAATGATATCAGCCATATTAGATTACGAACAATGAGTTGAAACTGAACAAAAGGAGACATTTCAATAAGGAAATCAAACCATCATTGCGAACATTCCAAATAATGTACATCAAAGAAACCTTAAATGTGTATGGATAAACTCTATGTTAACGTCTAACAAATATGAAAAAAAAGAATCTTTAAACGTAAAAGCTATTCACTAAATCCATTTCAATTATGAACAGTTTTATATCCCAATAAAAGTGTCATTCTGATACTAACGCATGTAAATTATTTTGCATCATAGCAATTCTTCTATTTTATTTTTTTTTAAAGTATACTGGTTAATCATTCTTTGAGAAATTGCTTTTAATTACGAAAAATATTTAGCTGCGTGGCCTTTAGATGACTTGTAATTATAAAGCGTTATTAAGGGAAACAAATGTGTTCCACATTCTCGTGCTCGTCCACATAATTATAGGTTCATCGGCATAATTGAGCCATTAATTTTGTTTCAAAGTCAACAACACGCTCTTCTGGGTATTTACTTAGCTAAAAGCATATTAAACATTTTTACCTATTTTTTTTCTTTCTCGTAATGTAATGTAGAGAAGGTAGTGTAATCGTTCAAAAATTCGACCTCGAGATTTCGAAGAATTTTCATGTTTTCGGAAACGTCTTCAGGTAGAAAAATACTTTTTGGAAAGAAATAACAAAGAAAACTCAAAACCGATATGAACTAAATAGTTGAAATTTGGAATGCTTAATTTTCGTTTAGTTTAGTTATATTAAATCCCCGTTCTAAAGTAACATTAGCACTATTTTGGGAATTAACACGTAATTTTGAATAGCGGTTAGATAACAAGACCGACATCTGAGCTAGAGCCCCCTCTCTACACTACACCATACCAGCGAGAACACGTTTGGCCCTGATTTATTTAACGGTCAACATACCCCATACGATGGTTCTTCAGTGGAAGCGGGTCTCGATTTCGAAACCCTATGGCTCATTAGCCGAGCCCTTATCACCAGCTAACGTGACCTTCAAAATTCGGCATACCGCCTTTTTACTAAATAGATAAAATCAATTAAATATTGAAGAAATTTCGTTCTGAATATCTATGTCCATCTTTATGAACATGAATTAATACAATAATTTCTAAATGAAGATATGTGAAGAGAAAAAAAAATGGTATACAGAGTATACAACTAAACCTGTTAAACAAATTTCCGCCAATAGGCTCACTGTCTATACTTTTAGAAACATGTAAACTTTATAACTGGAAAACACAATGATTTAAATATATCATGATAGCTATGGGGTTTTATAAATACATTTTTACTTCTGTACCAAATTTCGTTGATTGGGAAAAATGTGTTAAAAGCACAAATTCAATTTCACAATATTAACCTCACTCCAGTAATTAATTACTAAAAGAACACGAAAAGCATACCAATTATTTAAAAAAGTACTCAATATATTTGGTAAAAATGGTAAATTGACATCAAAAGTTAATTTTTCGTGCATAAGGTTGGCGTACTCTGGCATCACAAGTCTGTTAGAGAGTAAATGAGAGAGTTTTGTGAAGATTACATCTAGTGGTTTTACCTTAGGTTTCTGAATAAATTTGAAATAGAATAATTAGCAATGCAATACTTCTTTTATTATCTGTAACTTTTATCAATAATTGAATTATAAAAATCATCCAAACATAAATATTATTTCACTTGTTTAGATTTAATATAATAGATTTTATTAACTTTGTCACTGTTTTGCTAGAATTTCTCATTTAACCAAGAAATTATGCCCACTTTGGTATTTATTCCTTTTTATGCTTTTAAATCTATTCTATAAATAAAGCAGATGATATTTAGTAATGTCCCGTATTTACTTTGTTTTCACAAGCCTTGTTTTGATTCATTTACATTCATCACATGGCAGAAATTGCAATAAAATCTACATTTATAAGATACCAATCAAAAAACTTATTTATTTCTGAGTGATAGCTAGGGTTATAAAATTGATGTTTTAGTACAGAAAAATTGGTTGACCACTTCAAAGCTCTATCTGGCCACAAACTAAGGAATGAGCATTACGTACAGTATGAGAAAGAAGAAAAAACCGAATGCAAATTGGTGAATAATTTTTAATTTAATATGAAATGACACTCAGCAAATTTTAATATTTCAAACAAAATGCTTAACATGCACATCAATTATTTAGTGTTCACATCAGTGGTCCTTAACGAATCATATTAAATAGCGAAACATATTTTTATTATAAGATATCTTTCTTTTCAATGTTTAAACTGCATTCCTTTAATTACATTGCATGTTTAAAATACTGTTTAAATTTTACTTTTCATTAAGTGACATACTAGCCCAGATGATTCTTCACCAAAAGTTCTGGGAAGTTATAGGAGAACCCCTTCTCCATCTTCCCTTTAAAATATTGCCAGAGGAAATTGTTGTTTAGAGGGAAGTTAGACGAGTTGGTCGATTCTTGTTTTTGGAAAGGGTCCAGTATGTTGAATGCATGAGGTGTAAGAACCCCGTGGATGTATAAATCTGCAAAATATATACCTGTTTTGGTCTTTATTTCATAACATAGTAGTTAAGAAAATTGCGAAAAAATTATTTTGAAATTTAAGTCATACGTTCTTAACATAAATTACCAAAATGTGTTTTTTTTTAAATGTAACAAATACTTCATCATTGATCTATAGCTTTTTATTTGTCATTTTCTGTTGCTATTTTCCCACTTATATTGGAATAGGAATAATAGATAAAATTATTAGCTATTTGATTGCGTGGATCCTAGACACTTTAAATACACATTATATAGCATCAACCATTATACAATGAGAAGTAGAATGGAATACAATAGTTTATTTAAAAAGTATTTTCTTTTGAAGCATAATAATTGCATATTTAAATTATGTTTCCAATAATAAAGCTTTTAAATTAAGATAACTACGATGTAAAAAATAAATTTTTAAAAAGCGTATTCATGTAGAAAAACTATCAAAAATCTCCAAAAGTATTATTATTATTTTTTTATATATTAAAACAACTTTTGAGTTATAGTAAGCTATGAAAAAAAATATTTATCCCAAAAAGGCAAAAAATAAATTAATTTTTTTTAGATTTCATGAAAATACAATAATAATAAATGAATGAAAAAAATGGCCTTCTTTTGACTTCAAATTCTATCTAGAGATTTGAAATTGAAAGCTGAAAACTGTTTAGAAGTTTTTAAAGTAATATATACTTCTTAGACACATTTTGAAAAATGAATGCAGTATGTTTAGAATGAGAATGTAATGTAACAGAGTTTCCAATAAATAGCATACGAAGCATTAAATTTTAGTGCGTAAACAGCATTTTCAGTGACACATGTAGGCTTTGAAAACATTCATGAATGATAAGTTTATAGCAACCATCATGGTTCTTATGCAACCCGTTAAGACAAAAGATTAACTTAATATCATATATGCTTTTTCTGAATGGTAACCTTTGAATTTACTGCACATTGTCTAACACAATGCATTCTGCAAAAGTGTACATTTACAAAAATAAATCTTTGTGATGGAAATAAAACAGAAAACACTGGTGAAATATTTTGTAAATCGATAATTGTCTTTGTCCCATGTAATTTTGTTGGTTGCGGTATTGCATAACAAAAGATCATGAATGTAAAAAAGCAAGATTATCGGCTACGAATTTTGATTTTTTTAAAAAAAAAAACAAATGTTTTCGAAAGCAAGTAAAAGCATTCATTTTTATCAAAAACTGATTGCTGTGATAACACTGTCCTCTAGATAGTTCTTCTTTTTCAAAACTAGATATAAATAAGAACCAGCTGCCAGAAATCATAAGTATTTGAGCTACGTCAAATTTCTGCACTATGCCTTACATTAATATACTAAATAAAATTTAATCAATAAACAAGTCCATGTTTTTATTCCTGAAAAGAAATAGGTTTTATACACAAGAAGTAAAATTATCAGCACAAAACGACATAAAATGGTATCCCAAAGGTAAATTAACTTAATACCCACAAATAATGAAATTAAGTGGCAAAAGATTGGGGATAATTACTGAATGTATTGCCAAAGTAATAAGGGGGAATCACTCAATAAATTTCTGATTTTAGGTCACTTACATAATGCTTATTATGTGACTGTGTTCTCATAAACTTCATTATAATAAAAGGGGCCATTTATTATATTGTTTATATAAAAATAGTCATATCTCATATTTATTAACGTTTTCATAGCAGTATTATGAACCTATGAGGTACAACAACAACAACAAAAAAAATCCGAACACAATTTTTCAAGCCCAATTTCATTCTTGCATCATTATTTTATTCTTGATATTCGCAAAAAAGCTATTCATTCAATTATTACGAACGGTTTTTTTATATTCTCGGAAAATTTTTAATTACACACAAAAAACATCCGTTAATAGATTTATCTATTCATAAATATTAGTTGAGCATATCATAATTATGATATTTTTTTTCTATACTTGACTAGGTCTGTCTATATAAAAAGTTTTTATAATTTTGTTTCCATAATGAAATAAACTGTCATATTTATGCCTTCTAAAGTTAATATTTTAGCCAAAACTAATCAGTAAATAAATGCATTTCGATATTATTTGGTGTATCTTGATAATTTTTTTTTGTGCAATAAGTGAGAGAAAATTTAATTTTATATTCTTATCTGTAATATGCCTAGTAGCAAAACATATATTAAACAGTATTTTATGATACTAAACAATATTTGCAATATTGTAAAGCATTGTATTATATTAAATAATCATATATAATACTAAGCAATAATGCATATAATATTGCACAACAAGATAAAATAATTCATTTTTGCTAAATCTATCATGTAATTACTTATTTTTATCATCATTTTTTCTAAACAAATAAAACCAAATTTTTTAATTTTTAATTTTTTAAATTTAACAAATTTTAACAATTATAATCAAAAGATAATCTACAGACTTTCGTTGATTTAAGACATTCTGTTCATGAATTATTATGCTGATATGCATGCGAAAATTTGAGCTGATAGACGGTCAATCCTTTGACGAATCAGGTTCAAAGTTCGATAAGAATTTATATTTTCAAGTATTTTTATGAATCTATAATAATTTTTTGCTGAGCTTACGTATCAAATTTTATCTGTCTAACACTTGCGCTTTGGATTTATTGAATTAACTTGTACTGGAACTTCCAAACCGGCAGATTTCCCATGAATTAATTTTGTTTGAACTTAGATAACGCGGTCTTATGCATATATCAAATTTTTTCCCTCTGGCTCAAAATGTGTTAGAACTATCAGGTTAAAAGATAATTTGACTGACAGATAGTCAGCCCTTTAAAATGCTAAAAATGCGTTTATCAAACTGACTAAAGTCTGAGACTCGACGATTCGTCGACAAGCCAGTTTCGAAATTTTGTTGATTACAACACTTTCTCTATATTTCATACTCGAGAAAAAATGGGTAGAATGTTTTCCATGTGAATTATTTTTTATGTCTTAAATTAATAGGAATATGGAATTTAAAGCCAAAGATTTTCAAAACATACGAATGCTAATTCAATCATTTCTTCCCTAAAGAGTATTTAACGCCGCCGAAATGAGGCAGTTTTCTGTTTTGTAAATAAAACACCCCTTCACAAGAAGTATCTTTAAAAGAATCACTTTTACACCAGATTTAAAAATTTAATCATGCAAAATTTGGAAAGGAAGGATTTAAAAGCTCGTGATCCACAAAGTTTTCCTTAAATATGCAGTGTATAGCAAAAGAAGTTTTATCAAATCTCTAGGTGCATTCAAGACTAAATGAAGCTTGAAAACAAGATGTTATTTATTGGTTAGTTGAAAAACGAGCTCAAGATATATTATTCATCATTTACTTCCTATCAGAAAAAACAAGTTATGGCCATAAATAAGAAGTACACAAATGAAAATTTAGAGCTGAAATTTTTCACTTGTGGAAGTTTGCTAAAGTTTCAAAATTTATGGATAAGTTACCGACGTCCTCTTTTTAAAAATTTAATCTGATGATTTTGATATTAAAGTTTAATAAAGAATAACATGAATTTTTACATATAGCCATGTAAAAATTTCACCAGGAAACAACTATGGTTTTATAAATTTGATTCAAAATGCAGGTTTAGGCGAAAATAAATTACCTACTCTAATGAACGATGGATTTATTTTTTAGTTTCAAATATAAGAAAATTCGTAGTTTTGATTATAAAAATTATTAGTTTGTGATTTTACTTTTAAACAAAAAAGAATGCGGAATACCCACCTTTGGGTACTGCTGTTAAAGAAAACAGATATTTACACATCATAGTTTTCATATGGGATACTGGGATACAGTTGCGAAGTCTTATTTTTTTCAATGCATCTGTTATCATATATAAAAGAAGATTGGAAATGCTTTCAAACAAATCTGTTATTAGAGACATTTTTCTTCAGAAATATAAGAATTAGAAATAACACTGGATAATAATATGAAATCTAAGTGGGCAATTGTTGAAAAAATATAGCATCCACATAACTGTTAATTTATGAAGTGCTACTTTATTTCAATTAGAGAGCATCTGCTTTATTTAATGTTGCATAAAAGGAGCATTTTGAAGAGGTGTTATCTTTCATATTCGCTGTCTTATTAACGCAATTTTGAATTATGTTAATAAAGTAGTTCTAAAATCCATTTATTTTTTATTTTGTTTATCAATTTTCTAAGTTATTAGCATATCGTAAAATACTTACTGGATCAAATAAAAACGGGAAAATTCCAAGAACACTTAATTCGATGATATAAATAAAATCGAAGTGACCAATAATAGGGGACTAAATGGAGTAACAGTTAATGGCAGATCAATCATGATACAAATCTGGTTACAAAAATATTTATTACGATGTATGAATTATCCCTAGGTTATAAGAAACGAAAAATATTTCCATAGATGATCTCTAAGCAGATGTATAGCAAATAGATTAATCTAGAAGGATTGAAAGTTTAAACACATCTAAAGCCTTAGACTTCAATAGAATTGAGCTGTATGTTCATACTAAGAATAGCATGAACATACAGCTCAAATAGATTAAGCTAGAAGGATTGAAAGGTTAAACACATCTAAAGCCTTAGACTTCAATAGAATTGAGCTGTATGTTCATACTAAGAATACATCTGCTTACTCTTACTATTTTTATGATCTCTTTTAGAACATTGTAAGAACTAACTTTTACTAGCAGTTTTAAAAAAACATATTAATAGAAAATAGAATATTATCCATTGTATATAAAAAATATTAAATTAAAAAAATGATCACAGAAAAAAAAACTTTTCATTAACTTTCATTTTCCTACTACTGTCAAGGATATACAGTGTTAATATCTGGAAGACAAAGCTCTGCTCGGCGGTTTCTATTTTTGCTGTTAAAATCATGTTTTTTCGAAGTGAATATTTGGATACGAATCATATATTGATTATAATATTATTCAATCTTACCTCATCTCATCTACATCCATTAGCGTCATCTCATAAAATATTTAGTCTTATCATGCTATGACAACAATGTAAGTATCACAAAAAATTGCCAAATAGCTCTATATAACATTGTCTACAAGATTCTATATTGAAAAAAAAAACTCTATACGTTGTTATATTTTGTGCAAAATCTTATTTTTTCTGTAAAATCACATATGTTGATAAACTAAAAAAGTAAAATGTTATCTTAACAGAAAATTTGATTCAAATCATTAGAGTCATTTTCGAGATACAACAAATAAATTTACATATACAATTTTTTCCGTTTAAAGTTATAAGATTTATATTAAAAGGTTATTAATTTATTTGAAGATAGTCAAAAATAATTTTATAATTGGAGAAATATAGCAGCGTATAGTTCAAAATTTGATTATCATAATTTCTATTTGTTTGTCAAGCTGTTATATTTTATCACCAATTTTTTTCAAATGTCTTGTCATTCAATCAGTATTCTAAAAATAGTAAAAAAATAAAGTTAACTTTATAAATAAATAGCAGTTAATAAATAATAAATAATAGTTACAAATAGTTAATAAAGCGCAAGGGAAATTAAATTCTTCTTCAAGATCTCCAACGTAATACAGACCAGATTATGTTTTAAAAACCTAATATGCCTGGCGTTATTATGATGACCCGGTAGAAAACGATAAATTGTCAAAATAGTTGAAGAAAGCTGCCACTTTTATTTAATTTTTTTTTCACATTTAGTGTATTATATGTCATAGATATTATAAATGGATTACCACACTATTATTGGAGTATTAGTACTATTTTGAAAAGGACCTCGTAAATTTGAATCTTGACTAGAAGACAAGGAAGACACCTAAGCTGTTTTACTATTATTCAAACATCTACAAACCATTTATGGGAGGACTATTGGCCCTAATGTACACCAGACCCGCTTATCCAGCAATTATTTGGTGGAATCGGGTCTCGAACATAAAACCTTGCTGAAGTCGTAACTTTATCACCAGGTCATCGATGCTTGCAAAGACAGTTAAAATCTTCTTCAAGTCCTCTTACGTAATTCATTCTGAATAAAATTTTAAAAACTTAGCTATAAACTGTTATAACTATAACGTCCCGACTAGAAAACTATTATTTGTAAAATATTTGATCAAAACTTCCATAATTATTGTTCTATACCGCTTTCTTAGTATATACATATATTTTTCATATTTCTGGTGGATGAATCACCAACCAAAAGAAAAATGTTTCAAAAATTCGCTTTTGTGGTCTAGTTTATTTCATAAACTTTTACAATTGAACATTTATTACAGAAAATTTCTCTTGCTGTAAAATATCTAAAGGTAGCTAAAAATAATCATTTGCATATTATGTATTAGAACAAAGGTACTACTCATATCACTATTCAATTTTATGTACTCGTATCATCATTAAAAATATAATTATTACCTTTTGTATTGAAAATGTGGAAAAATGGTGTCTCATTATACAATGACATATAAGTTATAAGTATTACATCAATGACATATAAGTTATACTCAAACTTTCATATTCCGTTATGATCGATGCACTTCATGATGAATAAACGCTTTGAGTTCAATGAATCATTATTGTTATTGTATACTTCAGAAAAATGCATGAAGTTTCGCAAAACTTTGATGATATGCAATTCTCATGCTAACATGCAAATATTTCCCTTGGCGATCCATCATTAAAAACATATTTCCATTCAAACATTTTATTTTCAACAAACTTATATGAGCCCCTAAAACTGGAAATTGCATGTTATTTGCGTGATCATTCTGCATGTGTCATTTAATATATCAAGCAGAAAAATTATGGGTTTTTTCTAAATTATTTTAAAATGTCCTTCTTTTCACAGCACGCTATTCCCAGAACACCATTTCAGCAAACCCTGTTACATCGTATCTTGTATTATTATTGAGAAATATATTTTTTACGTTACAAATTAAAGTTGTTTCTAATACTTATCCATGTTCTAATAATGAATCTTAGAAAATAAATAATTTTTATTCAAAAAGTTGGATAAAAATTCATTTATTCACTCTATTTTATACATAAGTGATTGTATTACATAATATACATATTTTATTTTTAAAAAAGCTATTCTAGTTTTTTTCAAATTATAGATTTTTCTAACAGTATGTCACGATATTCAATGGAATCTCCTGGAATAAAACTGCGTATATTAATCTTTAGACAGCAATTCCTTTCGATTTCTCAGAAAAATCTCTTTTAAAATAATGCTTTGTTCATCATAAAATATCCTTCGTTCTATCATTTGTTTTCAAATTTGAGTCTAGTAATAGATTTTTTTTCAATAATGAAACACAGCGCTCAAATTAGCTGCCATTATTTTCTTTGTCTTTAATTTTAATTCCTTGAAAAAAGTTGTAAAAAACTGTTGAATTCTGCTTTTGAAAAAGATATAATTAGAAGAAAATTGGAATTTAACAAAAATGCATTGTTTTAAGAAGGTTTAATTTCACTTAAGAAGAAAGACATAATCTTCAGATAGAGGGCAAAAGCATTGTTTTATTTTAATAAAAGAATGTTATTTTAAAGAAAATTGTAACATATTGCTCATGGATTTTAATATTGAATGCAGCATTTAATAAAATAAGAATGTAACATATAAAATAGTGGTATTTAACTTTGCTGCTCTGTTTGGGTCTATATGATTCGAAATGAAATTTATACGTTCATAAAAAATTTAATACTGGGATATCTTCATGAAATTTCTTGACATCCGTGGTAAATATTATATTTATGTACTCCTGGAGGGATTTATGTTTATTTGCATTTCGAAGGAATATTTTTCTATTTATACTTAATGTATCTCAACGGTCTATATGACCCGATTAAAAAATATCGTTTGTTTCTATTCATATATGTTCAGTTTTGTTTGAAATAAATTAAAAAATAATAATAATTTCTCTAATTTATCCGTTTTTGAAACTTTTTAATTGACGTATGTGTTTGGTCACATAACAAGCGTGAACATGCAAAGTCAAAAAGTTCAATTGACGGGGGGGCCAAATTATTTGCTCGTAACGATTCTTTGTAACGATTCTTTTTTTTTCCTTCTATATTTTACTTTCTGATATACTGTAAAAGAGCTGTTTAAGTGAATGTGAGATAAAAATGGTATGGCTAGTTGCATAAATTTGAGTCACACTGATATAGCTAAACTAATAGAAGCTTCTGATAACTAAGAAAAAGTATCCGGAATGGAAATCATACACAATTCACTCTCAATTTCACCAGGGAAGAAATTGAGAGAGATAGTCCTGGCCACGATTTTGATAACGACATTCAGTAAATGAACTATAAAGGGAATATTCAGTTCAAGAATCAGTGAAATAAAGTGGTGGAACTTGGATAATTCTTCTCAATCAATAGTTGCTTACATTATACTACTCCAAGGATCATAAGATATGATAACAGATAATATCAAAGATAACAGAGGTAAAAAGTTAGTTTGAGATAGTATTCAATTCTACAGCTGAAAACAAAAATAATAAAAATGATTAATATTGAAGGAGAAAAAGTTTATGGAAGAAATGGAAGCAATATTGAAATTAAAACTTATTATTACATATATTGCACTATTACTTTAGCTGTCTTTTATAATTGGTAGAAAAATATTTATTGTCTTCGAAATGTCTCTCGAAACATTTCGGACTATATGGAGAGTTATTCGTTTTGATAATAACACTATTCCCCAAACAAGAAGAAATTTCGATAAATTAGCTGCAGTGTGAGATTTCTGGGAAACATGGGTAAAAATTCTATCAAAATTATATAATCCGAATGAAAATATTACTGTAAAAATAAATTGACTAAACGAAGGCTATTTTTGGAAGAATTTGGGAAATCACTCACTTTCCTAAATTGAAGCAGAGCCACAACTACCAAGAAGTGAGGATTAGATAAATATAGTGAATTCAGAGAAAAAGGAAACACGTGCCATTGGAATCTATTGAGAATACTTCATAGTGTGGTAAACGGGGAGATGCATGCTCTGTTCGTCAAGCAATGACAGAAAAATTAATAAGTTATGCTACAATTGTAAGAATCACATTAGTAATTTCATAAAATATTATTGTTCAAATCGTAAAAAAGATATCTAGCCAATTTGTTTCCTACGCGTTTTGAGGCTTCAACATTTTTTTTGCCTTCACATTTTGAGGCTTCAACAATTTATTACCATTCCATTTTTAGAGTTCCACACACCTCAAGTGAAAACAATATCATGTTTTCACATGATAAAAAGGGATAAATCGTCAAATTATTGCCAACGCATTTTGAGGTTTTCACAATTTGTTACCTTTACATTTTGAGACTTCAATAATTTATTACCTTTGCATTTTGAGGCTCCCAAAACCTCAAACGAAAACAATACCGCGTTCTCACATAATATTAAAAGTATGTGATTTCGAATATGTTTCTGTTTTTCTTTATATTATTATTATATTTAATTTTAATTTCAAATATTTTTTACTTCTTTTTATAAATGCTTTGTATTATTAGATGTATTTTTAAACATATTGCTATTAATTAAATCATTTCGTAAACCTGTCAATTACTGCAGGAAAAACATTTTTTTGAGTCGGGTCATATTGACACGGATGCGACATACGTGAAGTAAATACGAACAGAACAGCAGGGTCAAGTGCGTTGCATTTTGCATTGTCTACTCACAAAGCACTCTGGTTAGCAACTTCCTGATGGGCAGGCATTGTTCCGGAGTTTTGTTTAAATCGAAATAAGATATGTCTTTATCCAGCTGGCTTTCAGTATCAGTATTTTAAAATCAAAGTAAAAGCAATGAACAATATTTTTGCTTGCTTTTAAATTTATTTCTCATCCAAATATATTTCAGATTTATGTAGGAAAGGGTAATACAAATTTCCTTATCCTTATTTTCCCATTTATCTCTAAGTACTTAACATTCTGCAGTTATTCGGAGCATCCATTTAAGCATCTAAAGGAAATATTAGTGTTATAACCAGCTGTATATTCTTATTTAGTGCTTATTCTCCTTACCTGCCCGTAGATGGCAGTTTCAGACAAAGTATTTATATAGTTCCCATGATGCCTTTCAGTTAGCAAGTATGACATCACTACTCTGCTATAGTTCATTGGCCAGCTTAAAACTATATGATATTTTATACTTCCATGTTAAGTATGTGCGTGTAATTTGATACTTTGTACGTCTTGTGATGTGGAAACTAAAGGAAATGTCAGTAAAATATGATACCCCAAAGCTAGTATTTTCATCAGAACAACATCATAAATATCTGCTGACTACATAGTTTAATATTCAATGAAATAATGTAGAATGTAGATAAAAAGTTATTTGGGTGGCCTTCCATTAATACAGGAAATAGTGTTGACAAAGTGCTGGAAATGGTAATAGTTGGCTTTGAATCGCGCTTATATCTATCTATGTATATGTGTATGTGATAAGCGAGATCCAAAAGTTCTTTCTTTTTGAAAATTTTAAAGTTTTTACAATATTTTAAAGTTGTTTACTTGTTCAAATCTATACAGATATGCTATAGTATACAGATTATATATGTTAATAACATATAATTATTCTACATAATTATATATAGTATAATTATATTATATGTAATTATACTATACTAATATAATACTTTACTTTAATGTAGTATAATTAAAACACACACATACATATATATATACCGATTTGCATAACAATATGTTAACAGAGAAACTACATGCAGCGAAAAACAGAGCACCGCTGAGTAGAAATTTTCGTGGACAGACTACGAAATGGTTAAAAAACTTATAAAAAAACTTTAAGCAAAGGGCATGCTGTTATTTTTTTAATATACACAGATACAAAGATACAATACATTTGAAATATTTCTGTTCTATAGTTCATTTTGTTCGTTTTTTTTTTTAATTTATCCGCATCTTTTAAAACTTTGCAAGCATAAATAAATAAGAAACTTTAAATATAATTTTGATTTTTTTTATTAGCTTGTACGAAGAACTTTTACCATTGGAAGAGCTTATAGCGAACTTTTAATTGAAAATTTCAGCCTCATATCAATTAATGTTTAGAAACAAAAATAATAAACCATAAAACTAAGCATTTTTATGGTTTTTTATTACATTTTCTTTTTGAGCTCGAAAAAAGATACTGAGGAGTAGTGATAAATGTTTATGGCATAGAAAATATTAAGAACACCTGTTATTTTTTTCTTCTAGGTACAGAGAGTCGAGAGTAGATTTTTACTATCTCTTTCTAAAGATGTTTCTCCTTTGTGTTAAGAAGAAGCATTCATTGAAATAATTCTATGGTGTTTTTCCTTTCTATTTTCTACTTAATGTAATTTACAAAATCTTTTTGAGGTAATTGCAAATTCCACTCTAATTTCTTATACATAAGTTGTTATCCTGTTTCAATTGTTATCTCTAAGTGCAGAGGAAATGAAGTAAAAATGCACATCAAATCATATCTATAACCTTCAGGTGAATGATGAAAATAACTCCTACGTCACTGTTGTAGTAACAATTGGACATTAGTCATAAGTGGATTCAGATTCTCCATCAAATCATCATCTACATTCATCAACAGCAATCAGAAATACTCCAACAAAATGAGAAATGTGGGAGTTTATATGTATGTTTTAGCTGAGACAAAAATAATATTTATACATGATGAAGGTGACACATTTCATTTATTTCGGAAAATGATAATATGTTCTTAATTTTCCTCCTTTTGAAAAAAACCATTCTTTTCAAACAAAAAAGTTATTAGATTAGCGATTAATCTAAGTAGTTTATCAAATATACATTTTTTTGAAATTTTTGGAAGTTTAAGACAGGCGTTTATAAAACTTATGAAAAATAGAGGAAGTGCCTTGAGACTATCCTGAATTGACAGCTTAATGCATGGAAAAATATTTTTTTGACATTATAGCGTAAAATAAAGGCTTTATTTATCTTTTATAACATAAAACGTTAAATACCATTATAATTGATGATTTAACCTAATTTTTTAAAATATATTCTATTTTAATATTGAAATTTTTAAATGATTAAAAGTTCAGGGAAATTATTACACAATTTTTATATGAAGATTTTAACATATTTTATGTTTGAAGTGACGCATAATATTGAAATAAGACGGATTTTCTTTAAATAAATGTTAAATCATTGTGATGATAAATGTATGAAATTCTAAATTCTAAATATTTTTTATGTACTTATGATTATTTACGTTTAATTATTATTTTTTTTCAATTCATGAGCTTAAACGTATTAGTTTAAAAATAATTTCACCAGTTTAAAATTATTATATTATAGCAAAATAACTTATTTGATTCTAGATTTCTGAGTTAAAACTGTTTAAAAGTATGATTTAATAATTTAAAATTAATATCTTTCATTAATATCATTTTTCTTCAGCATATCATAATATTGCAATTAGAATAACATTTTAAGAACGCCTTAAAGAATGGCCACTTATATCAATTTCCTTGCATGTACAGTAATAAAGGAGATTCACTAAGTTCACATTTCATTTATATGTGTCTTAATATTATAATTCAGTTCATTTCAATGAATTGAAGCTACCAAATTCATTAGAAAAATATTTAAGAGAATGTCCATCACAAAGAGAAATTTTTGAAATTTTAATTAATTAAAAATTTAGTTTGGGCTAGAATTTTTCTATCCTAATCTATTAAACTGTGCTGGTGAAGAAAACTGAAATCATTTTAAATTAAAAAACAAAACCATTTTTTTACCTATATCAAAAAATGTGCAATGGAGAATTTTCCTATATATTTATATTTTTTAGACAGAGTTTTCTTTTACAATTTTTAAATATGCTTTTTGTTGTTGCAAGGAAACTCAAGTAATTATTTCATTAAATTATGATTGTTTTGTTTGATAATAATTTAAAACAAAGATTCAGCTTATTATTTGCACAGTTTACATGAAAAAAAAATAAAAGTAAAATTGCAGTTCCACGATAGGAACTGTTCTATTAAAAGATTAATTAAATACTTCATATTTCTAAGGGTACAGTGATATCCTAGGACTTGATTCCAGTGAGAATATGCTGAATATTCAAATGATATATAAGACAATAATGCTGTTCTTATGAATTTGGCTAGAGCTATTAAAAGAAATTACAACTTATATCTAAGGAGAACCAGTTTGTCCTTAAGGAGGAGTAATGAAATGATAAAAATATTACACGTTCTATGAATGTAGTACAATATCGTAAAAATATAGAAGTGTCGTAGTATATTTTAAGGAATATATACATAAATAGTTAATTAAGAATAAAAGATTAATAAAACAAAAGTTTTATCTCATAACTTAAATTTGCTGTTGAAAATAATTTCAAATAAATAATGAAATCACTTAATGATTTTTTTATTCATCTCCAATGAAGAATTGGGCTGTAGAGAAAATGGAATCCTGCTTTGAATGCATTAAGTGTATTCTTTCATTTATTCTAAAATTTATTAGATTTAACTCAAGCATTTAATTTGTTAAGTATCTTAATTTTTACAAACTTGAAATTTCGTTCTTTTTTTCTCTTTTTTGAGATAGAAAATCCTAATATTTTCCTTTCTCCGCATGATGCTATCTTAAACACGTTTGTTTTTATCCTCCATACAGCTTCAAAAAGTAAAGAAAAAGACAGAAAGACTATTGAATTCTCTCGCAAATTGAAAGAAAATGAATTATGATCTTGAAGAAAGAGCCACGGAAAACACATGGAATCACTTACCTGAAAATGATAATAGTTTAGATTACACAGAATCGAAATGGGTATTGAGCATGCTTTACCACAATTCACATGAAGATTAATTTTCTTTTGTGTCCAGGTACTATAAAAGATTCTTTTTTGTAAGTGCTACACATAAAAGGGTAACTGGAATACCAAATGAGCACCTGTTGCTTTACACAGCCACTCTAATTGTAAAGAAACTTCTTTTAGTGTCTGATGCAGAGAAGAATTAATTATAATAATAGAGAAAACATCTTTTATGTCTTGTTCGTTGGATATTTCCATAGTGAATTTAAGAGGACAATAAACTCTATTACGAATTTCTGGGAATTATTCCCTTAAGGATATAAAAAATATTCATATGTATTAAAATATAAATACATCGAATTTATTTTCAAATGCATTTTTAAATAAATATATCATTTAAAAAAATTAGCATATTTTTAACTTTAAAAATATTTCAAGCGATTTAAATTTTAGTTTTAATTTTTTTTTCTTTATAACCCAATGTATATATATACGGAATCAAGTTGTGTTTCATTTTGTAATTCCAATTAAATGCTATTTTTTAGAAGTAGTTTTAATGTATATATATTGAATTTGCATTAAGAATGTTTTTTTCCTGACCGACATTGTCTTAATCGGGAAATTATAATTATCGAAAAAAAAACCTAAATATAAAATGAATACCTTAATTGTTTTTAATGTTTAGCCTTACAACGGGCGGGCCGTCATATCAACATGAAATGTTGCACGTATTTCCCACATACGCTGTAGAAAAATGTAAATTTTCAAAGGCAAAACCATTAAAATTATATTGTAAATATCTTATGATTAATAGCTACAATTGCTTTAAACATTCATTATTTAAAAAAAAGCAGAAAAAATATAAACATAGATTGCAAGAACAATATAAAATGACCCGAGGTTAACTGAATTTATTTAAAAATAATATAAATGAAATTATCGATATTTTGACTGAACAATTTTCATATAAAATATAGATATGCAAAAAATAATACAGAATTTATGAATAAAAAGGAAAAAGTAATTGGGAGCTAGATATGAAAAGGAAGAAAATAGTTTCATTATTATTTCATTACAGCGTTGCAATTTGAGCAAATGTGTTTAGTGTGCTCCGAACATATACATTTTTGGCAAATCTCGCAACTGAAGCTCGTGATTCTAGTCCGCTTTTCTTTTTGGTAGAGTTTGCATTTTTTTTTTCCTGAAGTTGCATCTTCCACTTCTTCAGTACCTAGTTCGGCTTTTCTCTATAGTAACTTTAATTTTAGCTTTTTTTGTAGAGACTTGGGTGCTTTTATTCAACAGTTTCTTTCGTAAGTGCATTTGCCAACAGTCACAGCCTAAAACAACACATATTTATTTGCAAAATCGTACAAAATTAGATGTAATAAAAACTTACATGAATGGTCGCGCGCATCTCTAAAATACAAAAATCTGATGGGCAGGGATCTATTAACACCTCATACTTACGACGACAGCTGAAAGTAGGTCAAATAGAGGGGGACAAATAGCCAAGGACAGGCTCTCCCAGTGCCACCATATCTAGAGGTATAAAACGAAACTCATCTCTAGTGTATCACTTACATACGCGCGCCAGCTGGAAGGTTAATCGAAATCTTTCCTATGAATTTTCTAAAATTAAGAATTGAAATATTTCTATAATAATTCTATCTGATTAAAATATCACTGTGACAAAGGTCATTAAAATATACTTTTCTGTATGCCATCCAAAAATTAATTTTACATATTAATACATTTTATAGTATCATTTTAGTTGAGTAAAAACTTATACCTTTCTGATGGAACGATAAAAATAATAATTCGATGTTTTTGTAAATTTTTCCTAATTTCAAAATGTATTGTCCCCTTATAAAATATTGATATATGAGAAATAATAGATCTAATATTTTGAAAACTAGTCAGTTATGGAAGATAATTTAATTTTTTCCTCAATATTTACGTTTTTAAATACCCGCTTAAATTTATACATCATGAAATAGCTTCTAGAATTTTTTTAATAATTGATTTCACGAAAGGAGGTAAATAATTTTTAACTACACAAAAAACATTAAAAAAGGAACAAAATCTTTCACCCAAAAACATCTAATTTAATCAGAAATAAAGGAAAATGATGAGAAATTTTATTTTTTTATGATAATTTTAGACAAAAAATATAGATTAGAATATTTACATTTTAATATTTATATTACAGATAAAGGAAACTATTTTTTTTTGTAGCATTCAGCAATGATTTCATTGCTGAGTCATACTTCTAACAAATTAATCAAAACGCTTTCGCACCTAAGAGTACTTCATTTTGGTCCTGACTAAAATGTCATTATAAAAGAAAATATCTATTGTGGTGAATATATCTTTTTAACAAAATGTATACATAATGTTTCACAACTAAATATCATAAAAATAAACAAATAAATAACTTTTCCAAGATATAATATAGAATAATCAAGAATTGTTTGAAGTATGGCGCTTGCGCTTTCTGTGTAATATATGGTTCTATACTTGAGGGTTTGTAAAAATAATTAATTATTTGCTATGAAAAAGAAACAATGCATGAAAAGTGAACTTACTCGATTTCAAATTTCCAAATTATTTTAGATCACAAGTTTAGTAGTGGATAAAATTATTAATTTTCTTTTAATTTTAATTTAGTTTTCTTTATAATTAATTTTTAATTTTTAATCAATTTAGTTTAATTTTAATTAATTTAATTTTTAAATTAGTTTTAATTTAGTATCAGTTTATTTTGATTAATAAAATCATAATTAAAAGTTCGCAAGAAATGGTAAATAACCAGCCTAAAGATTTTAATTTTATAACTTTTCAATAAAACCAGTATTTATTCCAATTAAAATTTAAATGATATTGCACATTTAGTTATATGTAACTTTCGATAATTACAGCAAACAAATGAAGAATATATCCAGCTGATCACTATAATTTCCTTTTAAAACTGTAACACTGAATTGCTTTTTAAGAGAGAAAAATATAAATTTATTTCAATTTTTGTTGCGTTTAAAAGAAGCTTACTGCAATTGCTGTAAATATAGCATTTTTAATTACAGTTACCGGAAAAATTGTATAGAAGAATTTTTTTCAACTTTCTTTTAAATTTTTTTTCACTCACTTGTACTTTTGGTGTGCACTAGAATCAGCAATACTCTTAATTCTGAAAACTAATATTTCTGACATATTGACTTTCTTCTATATATAGACCTATTATTATTTCGTTAGTTAAATCCGTTTGGAATGTATAGTACATAGTTTATCTATATAGAGGTTTATAGAACACATTATCAGTATGGCAGTCATTGATGCAATGATTTAAGATATGACAAAGACACAGAAAGAAGGTTCTGTCTTCTAGATGTGAAGTTTGACATTATTGAAAGAATGGGGAACACTCAGCACAACATCTACAAATTTCTAGCTACAGTTGGTTTCTTGTTGGACATTTCCTGGATTTCTCCAATAGAAATTCAAATATTGGTTATCATCAGGTTTTAGATGACGATATGATGATCACTGAGGTTGGGTCAAATGTTTAGTTCATGTGGTACTCAAAGTTTCCGCGGTAGCTTTGATCACCAGAATTTGCATACATTCCTTTAACAATTGCTCTTCACTGATGAATTCGTTTACTTATGGTGAACCAAATGACCATTCACCATTCGAACTATGCCCCACTATATTCTCAGTTTCTCAAAATGAAGTGCCTTACTTAGGTTTTAAACCTTCCATAGTCTACCTGTTTACAATTAACAAGGTAGGAGTAAATAATCAAATAGTTGTAAAGGTATAAAATAGAGCGAATTAAAACTAAACGGTATATTTATAACCACAAAAATGATCACAATTGGTAAATGATTATATTTATATCTATTACTAATAACATTTTCATTGAGAAAACTTCCTGAAGTATTTCTGGGTTTCGTGAAAATAAAAAATAAAAAATCTTAGGGTCTCTTCTATGAGGTTTTATTTCGTAGATGATGTAATTCACTGTCAAGGATTTAAATTAATTAAAGCGAATTCAAATACTAAACCACTTGTAACAGATAAAATTTCTCTCTTCATCTCACCAAATATGCATTTTTAAGGACAAAGTAGATGGATAATCAATGTGCTTATACTTGATTAAAATCAAAATGGTTTTTAAATAAAATGCCAGTTTACACTAATGCAAAAATAATGTAGATTTTGATTACAGTCTAATATGGTATCGGATAATGCAACACCTTAGATATCAAATTAAATTTCTAATAAATAAGCAAATATTGAAAAAAAATCATCAATTTATTATTTATTTAAATTCAGATTTTAAAAATGATTTTTTTTTTTCCTTTTTGATTTTAAATCTTCAGATTTAAAATTTCGCTGAAAATTTTTCCTTCTAGATAATATGACCAATGAATGTTGTTCGACCGGATTCCTATTTTATTTTAAAAGTTATTTCTGCTTTGTTAGATCTCAACTAAGTGAAAAAAACTCACAGATTTTTGTCCTTTTTGTGAAAGCAACTTACTACTTCCTACTTAAAATTATCCTAAGCGAAAAACCCTTTAAAGGAATTTGGCATTCCACTAGAAATTCATGCTCCCAAAAAGTGTTATAGTATTGCTCCAAATATCATGATGTAGGGCAAAGCAAGTTCATAAAATGAATGTTTGAATTTTGAATGAATATTGCAAGCATCCACTATAACTACTATTGGCAGCATGCTATAAAATTTAGATTTATGAAATCATTCCGATTCTGGCCAAGTACACAATTATCTCAAAAAATATCTTATCAAACATATTTCAAATGCAATGAAAATCATGTTAGGTTAAAAAAATTTTTTTTCAACAACACAAAATAAAACTTTAAAAATCCAAAAATTTGCAAAATCAAGTCAGTTCTTCAGCTAAAAAAATGTTTGCTCTAATTTAAATTAGACCACTACTGTAGATTTTTTTTCTTTTTTCTTTTCAAGATTAATGTAAAATTTTTGAGAAATATTTAAAATAACGATGAATCGTAGGAAATAATAAAGTATGGCAGCTAATTTTATATTACTGTCAGATAATCTTTAGCTCGCAATAAAGCACATTCGCTTTATGTGGTAAAAATGTTTGAATTATTTAAAATAAATATGTGGGAAATAACCATATAGAAACAGAAGGAATTTTTTAATGTATATGAAATTGATTACTGCATAAAGTGAATTATTTAACATTTTTGAATTTTTTTAAGATACAGAAAGCAGCTACATTAACAGCAAAAATTTTTATTATTTATGAATTATTCCTTTACCGTTTATGAAATCGATTTTTGAACAAAAGTTATTTAACAGGTTCAAGTTATTTAAAATAAATATACGCATATTATCTATTATATGAAGTGTTCATAAGAAGTACATTAGCGAACAGTAAATTAATAACAAGGATATTTTAATTGAATGGATTACATTTGATCTAATAAAGGAAGTAAAATATTTTTCATTTTAATAAAAAAATTATTGAATGAAACTTTTGAGATGTTATAAATCAATTTTATGAATGATGTTCATATCAACGTCTGCAATTCATAAAATTAAAATCAGCAATATTTAAGACTAAAACACTCGGATTATCCAATCTATTTTTAAAGACTACTAAAATATATCTATAAAAATTCTCAAAACCATTTGAATTTGTTTCAGAAAATTTCGACTATTCTTTCTTTTAAATTACTTTCCTGTTCAAAAGAATAATCCCCTTTTTTGTGAACCTTTGAATTCAAATATTGAAATTCTATAAATAGATTCTTACAGGAGTACCTTTTGATGAAACTATAATAGATAGACTGAAAAGAAGGTCTTTTGAAGTCAATAAAATGTAGGAAATGTAAAGAAATAAGACAATTCCTTATTCCTTTCATTGGAAAGAGACATGCTAACAATGCAAGGCAGCAGTAATCGCAATGCTACAATAAAAATAGAATCCAACCATATCAGCAAAATTTGATTTCTCTTTCCGGAATAAATATACCTTTTCAAATACCGTTTGTTTGATCGTTATGCATTCTGATTAATAATTTAAAGTCAGTCTCCATTTTATTGTCTAGAGATATCTGCAATTACGATGTTTTAATTAAATACGGATATATTCTATATTTGAGCATAAGAAACTTATGGAAAGGCTATTTATTTTCTGTATTTGTAATAATAGAAATAATTTATGAATAACAATGATATCATACAAATTCGGCACAAATTGCAATTATATACTTTGAACGTTCCGAAATGAATAATTGAAAATCAAATGCCTTATGAATTAATTTCGAAAATAGCTTTTTAGGAAAACAATGTAAATGTATTTGATTACCATTTTCAAGGGGGTTTTGAAAATACTAAAGTAGCGAAATGTTAACAGAATTGATAAAACCTATTAAAGTTGGGAGTTCCTTTAAATAATCCTTTAGAAAATGTTAATTATTTCAATTATATGAAATTTGACAATGTGGATTTGGGTAATTGTAATGTTTTTAATTTGAAACTATTAACTGGTTTCTTGTTTTCTATTTACATAATGTGAAATTAGCATTTGCGTTATGAGATGATATTGGTGAATTGAAACATATAAACTTATTGAAAAAAATGTAAGAATTTTTTTGTATATGGTGTTTATTTTTTACTTAATTATGTCTGCACTTAGTCCATGATGATTTAATAAATTATAATAATAATGAAATATTACTTTAAAAAATCTTAATACGTTAGATGTTAGATTTTTAAGTTGATAACATCAATTATATTAATTCTATATGCAACTATTCTATTATATACGGTAGTGATAAATGTAAAAAACGTTATATCATTTTAATTAGAATCAGATAAGTATTTTCTATGGAAATAATAATTATTATTATTTATATAAACACAAAACCCAGAGCGGTTGACTTCAATATCAGGAATTTAGATACTAGTTGTTACGAAGATTTACATGAAGAAACCGACATAATTTTACATGACACCAATATTTAAGTACATATACATAAGTCTATAAACGCGATAGCACGCGCTAAGCGGGGTATAAAAAATGATAAGAAAAATCTGTACATTATTTCCAACTTTAAATGTTAAGGATTTTATACAAAAAAGATAAAGATAATAGACAGAATGAATATTCCAAGTTAATAATAATAATAATATGTGTGTGTGTGTGTGTGTGTGTGTGTGTGTGTGTGTGTGTGTGTGT
>JAPMOQ010004550.1:1948687-1963904 GCA_026543055.1 Argiope trifasciata | reverse complement strand
TGTGTGTGTGTGTGTGTGTGTGTGTGTGTGTGTGTGTGTGTGTGTGTTGCTTTATTATTTTATAGTTAGTGTTAATATAATATAGCTAATGTTGATATTACTAATGTTCCGAGATTATTTTATATTGTTAATATAGTGTAATTGATGTTGTAATAATTGTTCAGAAGCAATTGCGGTGTTTAGTTCAAATTTCTCTCTAATAATCGAGTGCCCTGTCAAAAGGTATCATCCGGCAAAATAATACTGAAAAGGGTAATTAGGTTAACAAAGTTTAATAAAAGCATAGTTAGGCGGCTTAAGAATCGGTTCTTATTTATATAGAGAAAAAATTAAAGACCCATTTTTGAAGCTGGAAATATGTAAGAGCAAAAACTAGAACTTTTTTTTCTAAAGAGAAAGTGCCCATATGATTTTATCATACCTATTGACATCTAAGCAGCCATACTCCAAACTCACTTTCAGCTCATTTGTGCTTCGAAAGACTTTCAATGTATCATAAATCATTTATACGCTAGAACATTTCCTTTTCTACACAGTAAGATTTACTTTAAGGTTTTAACTTTCAAATAGTAAGTTCAACATAGATTTGAAATTTTGTTAGTTCTAATACAAATTCATGCCTTATTCACATATAAAATATTGGGGTGAAATTTACTTTGGTTGAGGGAATTACTTTTCGAAATGTATTTTTATTAGAGGAAAATTCTGTAATTTTTAATGTAAAAAAGTATAATTTAGTGCTCTTTTCAATTTTTCAAAAATAAATAAATAAAGCCGATAAAATCTTTAAAAAATGCAAAATTATTTTGGTGCTGATTATAATTTTGTTCCATAAACTAAGAATATTTATGGATGTGAAATTAGTTATCATTGAATTTGACAGTTAATGTAATTTATTTATCATTCCGAAAATATGAATGGTAGTTTAACATTTCGTTTCAATTTATATGGATGATTCAATTTATATAGCTCAATTTATTTATATTTGATATTAAATATATTAAATAATAAATAAAAAACATGAATTCCTAAATGATAAAAGATGTCTTATTTTGTGGATGCCTAAAATATAAAGAAAATTTATTCTAGACTTTGATAGATTAAACAGTTATAAATGAATCTCTGAAATACATACTTTCTTTATATTCATTGTCTAAACAGAGTAAGCAGAACAGAAAAAAAAGTGTCATCCGTAAGAGAAAAAAAAATCAGAAGAGTTTTTTTTTTTAAATCTTTTTATTTATTTATTTATTTTTGCATACTCAACAAGTCATGCAGAAAATAAATTTTTAGTTCATCAAAATAACTTAATAAACAATATAATGAATACATACATTTAATAATAATCTGTACTTATAATAAAGCTTATTGCATGTGTCTCGGCACTCTACTAGGCAGACCGTTTGACCTACAGCTGAAAAATTTGGTACATGAATGCATTGGAATTCGGAGATGTTCACCTCAGGTCGCTTTTTTAATTTTTATTCAAAATCAAAATTATTCATGAAAAATTAACTTGCCAGCCAAAAAAATCTTTTCATTTCCCCTCCTCCAGTTTTTCTGCAAATTAATGAGGTTAGGCTAACATAATTTCGACCAATTATTTCAAATGTTTCTATTTACTTTCATAATGTTTGATACATTGAAAACTAAGGTGATTAACATTTAAATTAATAGATCTTTCAAATTTATTCTGAAGCTCTTTTGAATTAAAATAATACATAATAAAGGAAATTAAAAATTTCTAATCCGTATAGCGTAACGCCAAATGGAGTAGAGAATTCTCGCATTTGTCTTAACATAGCTATCATTGAAAATTCACGCATGCTTGTTTGGTTCTTATTGTTTTAAATGATTGGTTGTTTTGTTTTTTGGTTTTATTTTAAATATACAGTGTCAATAAATTTGATTTAAATTAGTTGTGTACTTTTGTAATTAAATTGTCTTTATTTTAGTTATATATTTGCCTGATGTATTCTGGTGATGATTAGGTGTGTGCCCAAAGTGGCGTTACACACCGGTGGAAAGCTTACAATTGCAATTAAAAAAATAGAATTTAAATAGCTATCAAAAGACTCGATATTCAAACATAACTTTCCAGGGCACGTGTACAAGATGCAAAAGAAGCTAAAAGCAGAGCCAAAAAAACATCGAAAAAAAAATAAATGCAAAGAGAGAAAGAAAATAAAATCATAGAGGGAAAGACAAAAAATAATAAGAAAAATAAAAAAATGAAAAATATTAATCAATAAATAAATAAAATAAAACATATAAATAAATATAAAAATACAAATAAAGAATAGTCCATTATCCAGAACAAAAAGCTACAGATACAGAAAACTTTCTGCAATTTTTCAAACAGAATATTGCCCACTTTTAGCAGTGCTTGAATTTCTCTGCGCAAACTTTGAAGAAAGGCAAATAATAAAGTCCATTTAAAGTCTGAAACTGGTAAAAAATATTTACACTAGAAAAATGATTTATCACAAGGTATAACCGAGAAAGAGTATTTTTCCTTTTGCCAAAAAAAAAAAAATGGAGTGCAAGGCGATCCAGATAGGCGATAATAGGACAAATTATTATTCCGTTTGGAAAATTCTGCTTTCGTTGTGATACAGGAAATCCCAAATATTTTGGGCTTCAAAACACAATTTATTATTTGAAAAAATTTGTGAGACATGTTTTTGAGGTTTAATAAAATTTCTGAGATGATGAAGAATAGGACAATGGAAAATGTAGTGGGGAATATCGTCATAACCACATCTACAGCCACAGTTCCTCAGATTGATTTTTTTAAGGTAATGCGGGGAAAGTCCATGGTTAGTGGTTAACTGGGCTAAATATTTATTCTCAATGCATCTATTTCTTTTTACTTGAGTAAATATATTGAAAGTAAAGCGGCCTGTTTCGTTATTTTCTCATCTTGATTGCCATTTATCGATGAGAATTTTACGAATACGATTTTTGATTGATCTGTCGGATTCTCCTAGGTCATAGTCCATTGTAGGTTTAATCGAAGCAGCTTTGGCAGCCAGATCAGCTAGTTCATTGCCTTTGATACCAATGTGGGCTTTAACCCAATATAGTGAAATATTATCATCTATCAGACTTTTAACATCTTCTATTAATTTATTCTTTGGATTGAATTTTTATTGAGCCTTTAATACACTCAGGCTGTCAGTGAAAATATGATAATGCAAATTCGGTTTGTTATGGTTTTTCCAATTTAAAGCTTGATACTTTGCAAAAAGCTCTGCTTGAAAAACTGAGCAATGATTTTCAAGCCTATAATGAAACTCTTAAATTTTATCTTCTCTCTCAAAAACACAAAAAGCCGCCCCAATTTGTTCATTCCTTTTAGAACCATCCGTATAGATGGAATATGGAGCTGTCACTCCAAAAACATCCCACTACACCTTTAAGATCTTACTTGGATGAATCCATCTGTTTTCATAACTAATTATATTAGAACACTCAATTGATTTGCGAAAAATATGGATGTATTTATAGTGATTTTTTATAGAATACTATGCAGTTTCTATATCACAAATCAGATCAATTGGTTCAAGACTAATAATTGTCTGTAGAGCAGCAGTTGCTGTTGTACGAAAAGCCTCCGTTATTGCTAGCAGTGCTTTGCGTTGTACGCTATTGATCTTTTGTCTTTGTCTATTTGTGCCCTTCCGCCAGGTTGCAGCTGCATAGACTAAAATTTTTTCTAGAGTACTTTTGTATAAAATTTTGACTACTTGTGGCGGCGCTGCTCATGTAAATGAGTGCAGAGCACCTTACTGCGCCGGCGCCGTACACTGGCCAATAAGAGAGCAGCTACATAGAAATAAAAGCTGAGGTCTCCGAGACGAAAGAGCAGTTCATCGTTCGCAACTAGCCTACTGATGTGATGAGCCAACTTCGTGCCCCATTTCCCGCACATGCGGACGATCTAACTTACTACTTATTTCCTTGTGGTTGTTGAAAGAATTTCCTGTTTTAAATCGTTCGAGAGTTAAAAATTCTTAAATGTTGTTCCAGTTTTTAATAATCAAATTAAAAATGTTTTTAATTATAGTATGGTTATGAATAAATACAGTTTCGAAAATCAAGAACTCTTTTATTCCTCACCAGTCAACTGGTTCAAGACTACTAATTGTCTGTAGAGCAGCAGTTGCTGTTGTACGAAAAGCCTCCGTTATTGCTAGCAGTGCTTTGCGTTGTACGCTATTGATCTTTTGTCTTTGTCTATTTGTGCCCTTCCGCCAGGCTGCAGCTGCATAGACTAAAATTCTTTCTAGGGTACTTTTGTATAAAATTTTGACTACTTTTAATGAAATTACTTTGTTGTACTTCGCTATTGTATTTGTCGTATATGCGTATGGATTTAAATGGTTTTTAAGTAGTTTTTTCATGCTAATGAAATTAGGTTAACATTTTTCGACCAATTATTTCAAATTATTCTGTTTATTTCTTAGTGCTTGATGCATTTAAAATTAAACCTTATAAATTAATCGATCTGCTCATGATGAATCTGGGAAAATTTTGCTGAAAAATTCTTGAGATATTACATAAATTGAGAAATATATTCTTTAGTGTCCATAAGGTTTTAATGTACTGCGACCATGTTTTCATTTCTCAATTTTTAAATGCACTGTTTAAGTAAAAGGTTTTCTTATATTAATTGCAGTATAATCTTTTCCTCTTTCATTTAAAGATTAAGTTCTATTGGATCTAAGTATAAATAAGAGAAATACATATAACGTTATATCTGCAGACCTTTATAATTTTATGAATGGATATATAACTATTTAATTATTAAAATAGGAGTTGAATAAAATATTTTAATTCTTAAATTTTTAATGAGCATTAAGACCGGAGAGTATATATATGTGAAATAATAATATTCGTTACACCTCAATTATCAATTAAATTCAAAGTTTGGACAGCAGCAAAAATTAAATAGAAAACAATGACAACATTTACGATGTTCCATCAGATAGTTGTTCTAAATAATAATAATTTAGCTACTGTTGCCAACTCCACAATTAGAATGCATTTAAGCTATGTGAACTCCTGTTGGTAGAGCCACAGAAAGCCTCCCGCCAACGACAGCTTGATTTTAGAAGTACAGGCGATTGAACTTAACTCGTCGTCAGGTGACAGTATCTGTTAGGATAGCCCTCTCTGGCATCTCTGCTGATGTGCTATTGCTCAGCCGGGGATTCTGCTGCCACAATCGACATAGGCAGGTTTCACATTGTCAATGTTCACTGTGAGTCCTTTCCCATTTTTGCCAATTTTGAAGCTTTTCTCTGTTCTATAGAGAGCCCAAAACTCAGTGGTGGTATCTTAATTAGTCAGTAACAGTCACTAGATACCAATGATCACTTTTTCTAATGGTAATTTTATGCGGTTACTAGCCCCAACCTCGCAGTCTCGATTCTCACTCTATTCAATCTTTACAGTAGTGACCTCGGTCAATGAACCTTCAACTTTCATACAGCTATCGTGGTGTCATCTACCCGCAACCAAAACAAAAATCAACAAACCCTCTCATAGCAACCAAACTACTCAAACTCACTTGAAGCAGCAATAAAAAATATCACGCATAAAGCTTTGCTCTAAAATCGTCCTTCTCTCGGTCGAATATTGGGATGGTATCTTAATAAGTTACTCATAGCCACCAGACAGCAGTGCTCACTTTTTTTAAAGATTATATTACACGACTAAGAAACCACACATCGTGGGTTCCACACGATTTCACTTACCACAACCTTTTCATATTTTATCTCAATCATTTTTTATCGAATCTTGATTAGCATTTTTTATTTGCAAAAATTAAAAACACTCAATAAGTTGAGTTTTCTTCTAATAAAATTTAACTCTTTGGATGATTCGAAAAATATGTAAACCCCTGAATGGGGTTAACGAATTATCAAAATTTTACTGTGAAAATTCATTATTGTAATTTATTTCCAAAGAAATCAATATTTACTCAGAACTATCTATTCACAATACTCATTGTACAAATATCGGCAGTAAAGCGGTGTGTAATAGATCGTAAACTAAAAGACAACTTAGACAATGGTCTTTCATAATATCTTAAGACTCCTCGCCATTACTGATGATCGTTTCTATATCAAAGCTTATAAAGTAGCCACTGGCTAATTTTGCTAGACATATATCTTGTATGATTGCATTCTTTTCCCTGTTCTGGGCGAGTTTTCTGTACGAGACAACATTTCTTTCTCTTATACGTATAAATTCCGATTGGTACCTCCTCATTCAAGACACTAGCATCTCTCTGTGAGTCATATCCTTCTTGTAACAGTTGCTGTTTAGATTCCATGGTTGTTAGTTATGGACAACAATTTCCTAAGTACTATTCTTCAGGAGCATTCGAACATAGAATTTTATTTACTTTTTCTCCATTCTATGAGATCCCCGAAAGAAACATAGTCTTTATTCTACTTTAAAGAAAAATTGAATACAAATTCTGAAATTTACTATTAATATCAGGCCATGAAACTTTAATAAATTATATACTTCATTTCTAATTATAGCTTCAGATTTACACAGATTTTGATTATGGATTGCATTGTTGATAATGAAAATGAAAATCGCTAAAAAGCAGAGCAGTAAATGAAATCGGATATACAAATATTTTCTTCAAAATTCAGCTATTAAATTAATTTTGAAGGATTTTTGAATTATATATGAAAGACTAACGGAAAAAGAAAGACCAAGAATAAAAACATTGTAGTTTTTATCACGTCACTCTTTAATGAAGGTGGCGATCAATTTTCATGAAAATTAAAATATCTAAAAACCTAATTTTAGGCAAATATTAAATAGAGAAACTCATAATCCTTTCATCTTTATTAATTTTGTTTCGAAAATTCAGAAAATAGAAAATTTTTCTGACGTTCACTTTGATTCACAAGAAAAAAATAAATTTGGTTAACGTTCTTTCAGATATAGTTGAAAAAGCTTGGATGCAACCCTTATTTATCAAGTTTATTATATTCATTCCAAAAAAGTATTAAAATATTTTATTTCTTTATATGTTAACTATTTTTCCCTCTCTTTACACACACACACACACACACACACACACACATATATATATATATATATCTATATATATATATCTATATCTATATCTATATCTATATCTATATCTATATATATATATATATATATATATATACCTTGCATAATTCTGATCGCCAAGTTTGTTTATCGTTGAAAGACTGGAACATCAAATTTATGTTGGGTAAGAGTAAATAAAATTATTTTTATCTTTACAGATTTGAATGGTAAAATATAATACTTTTGGTGTATCTAGGAAATTTCAAGACTCTAAATGTTGAGAAAAAGACTCTAAATGTTGTTATGGGTGCTACCATTTCATACAATGAAGCACTTAAGACTAAGATAATAATTATTATTGTTCATATTATAAAACTAATGCTAGAATGGTGAAAATTTGTATCCTTTTAAAATCTAAAAACTAACTTACACAATTGAAAATTTAATCAAGGATTTTACGAGGTACAAAAATAAACAATTGCTTATTTCACGCATTATATATTCATGAACAGTAACCTCTTCGTTCCCTCAGTGAGTATTACACTCTCATTCTCATAAAAAAAGTTCACGAAATTCTTGTTTCCAACACATTAAGCCACCTTATCATATCGTTTACATTTTTTAAACCATAACCATAAATTTATGTTTGAAGTAATTTTTTAATAATATATGTGTTGATTTGAAACTACATATCTTTATTTTACTTTGAATCTTAAATATTTATTTTTTGAAAAAAATGAATAAACCCATCAATTTATTCATATATGTTAATTTCTATACTAAATATGTGTATTATCACAGATGATACATAGTTAAAAGAAGAATAGCTATCACATGTTATACAGAATACAGAAGAGAAATATACAAAATATACAGAAACAATATACAGAAGAGAAAAGCCAATGATAAAATAATTGTATAAACTTATGGCCATAAAAATACTTCAACATGAAAATATGCTTTTTTCTTATGCATTTTAGACAACTCTCATATGAAATTACAATGCTTAAAAATATTTTCCCCAGAAAAAAATATAGGTAACTTACATTTTTCAAATCGTATGTATCTAAAATGTTGACAAACTTCAAATAGTTTCATTGAATACGTTCTTAAATAAACACAGACATTTTTTATTTAAGTAACAGACTTTTTTTTTATCATTTAAGGCGTTTTGGTATCATTCAAATCACAATTAATGCGGAAAGCAAATAATTTCTTCACTCATTCTATTGATATTCTACGATAGATTAGAAGAAAAAAAGTGGCAGAAAATAAAGCTAAATAATTCTATCTGGCAGCACGAAACTAATGTCATTCAACCATAAAAGTAGTTTGGTTATTATAACTATACCAAAAACGCAAGAAACACCCCCATTCCTCTCCAGGAATCCTTTTATTGCATTCTTTTATCTATTTTTTTCAGGTGAAGTTTCTTTCTTATTTTTTTTTGTACTTTCCTCTGTCTTTTTCTGCATATTTATTTATTCTAAAGTTTCATTTTTTTTTTACCTTTTGCAATTGGAAACATATATATGAAACTTCTATCGGCAGATGAATGTTGTGTCAACTATTCGAAATCAATACATTTTAAATTCAATAAATTATATGAACAAAGTATCAATTTAAATATTCATTGAAGAGATTTTTTAAAATTATTTTGGTATATTAATGAAATGAAAATTTTCTTCTTTTTTTACAAGTTGAAATTTAATATTTGATTTAAATATATGGCAAAAATGTTAGTTGAATAATTTTTTTTTAATTTATTAACTCACACGTAAAAGATTCATTATAGGACATTTAAGAATTAATATCTAAACATTCTTTTGCTTAGAGAGCAAGCTAAAAGAAATAAGCCAGGTATTTTCCTGCAAAAAAATTAGTTTGATAACTTTTGGTGAAGCAGGAAATTAAAAAAATAATCAAAAAAATTATATAATACAAAAAAATTAAAATATAAAGAAAAGGTGGAAGCATTTGAAATAAAATCAAATAAACAAAGTTGGGAACATAATATCTAAGAAGTAAAATACGATTCCAGTTCAACATTTTAAATTTATGAAGATAGTTAATAAAATTAAATTGAAATTTAAAAAGTCAGAAAATTAATTATTGTACATTGCAAAAAACGTTCTTCGTTTTATTATTTTTAATATTATTCATTATGAAATAATAATGGTAATTTGAGCAAATTAATTGCACAATGCTAAAAATAACAAATAATTTCAATATTTTTGTGATAATTTGATAAATATCGGAAATCAAAATAGGTTTAAAAAATTAACTATCAAATGTAAATAGAAAAATTATTCAATTAGAAAAACTCCCTGTTTAAGTACTCTCGTTCGTATGAAGATCACTAATTCTCTGAGAAAGTATCGTATTAAGTAAGATTTATAGTCAGGATTTCAAGAGTAATAGCTAATGTTACTCTATAAGGGCTCATATGCTCTTTGATTACATTTCTGAGTTCAAATAAATTATAGTATAGCTATATTTAAAAGAAAATAAATAAATAGAAAAGCAGTGAAAAGTATTATTGTTTTATTTTGTGGTCTTATTGTAAAACAGCCCCCCCAGAAGGCATCTTAGAGAATAATTAAGCTCCAATACATGATGACGGAATGCAATCTTTATTCTTTTCTTTTGCAATTTCACTGAATTTATAAATCTTAATTAATCTGAATGACATGTCGAACAAAAGAATTTCTAGACAATAGGTTTAAGAGATATAGGTTTAGAATAAAAAGAAGTTATAATCAATACAATTTGCATCTAAATTGGTTGCACAAAATCCATATTTAAATAAAATCAATTAAAATGACCTGATTTTTTTATTTTTCAATGAATTTATTAAATAAGTATAAGTATGTTCAAAAAATTTTAAAAAATGTTTTTTTTTATTATTCCATTTATTTTAAACAATTTATGGCTCGTAATTGTGAATTCAAAATTATTTTTAAGTGACTGCACAAAATTATTTCTAATACAAAGTTATGGCTTAATACAGCCTTGATTACTTTTAAGCCTGTGCTATAAATCTGTCCTTCAAAATGAAAGTATTTTATCACTAAATAATTCCAAAAATTTATTTCTATGAAACTCTGAGTTCTTATTGATTCTTTCAATTAATTAAAACTATTAGGATAATCCAGGGAATGATCGCTATTTAAACACTTTTGTAGCATATGAACTTTGTTTCATATATATTGTTAAAAGTAAATTACTCAATTCGTATCATCTGGACTCATCACATTGATAATGAATTACGGTATCAACACAACAAGAAAAAGTGGAACCTTGGGACTATCACTAACTCAGACAGAGACAACCTTCTTCTTCTTCTTGTATGCCACCTCACCATCACTGAACGTAGCATAAGACACAACCTGTCACGGAAGTGAAGGTAATTTATCCTTCCGATTAACTTATTCTTATCACCTAAAGATATTTTATCAATAATATCAACGGCATTAGTACAGGAAGAAAAGGTGAAACCCCGAGATCTATTAATAATGTAGGCCAACAACACATCATGGCATAGAAATGAAGGCAATTTCATCGTACACAATTATTATACTTCCAACGAATTGTGCCTTCTGAAGTCCTTTAATTAATAATATCTACTGCATTAACACAGAAAGTAAAGGGGAACCACAAGAACTATTACACACACAAAACAATAGCTCATGCAGAAGGCACATTCTGCAATGGTAGTGGTTGCAACAATCTTATACACTGAAGTGACAAAAGTCATGGGATAGCAATATGCAAATATACAGATGGCAGTAGCATCGCAGCGAAAAAGTATAAATGCGCAGTTCGTTTTCCAGAGCTTTCATTTGTGTTCAAGTTATTCATGTGAACAGATTTTTCGTGATTTATGGCGGCACGACGAGAATTAACAGACTTTGAACGTGGAATGTTAGTTGGAGCTAGACGCATGGGTCATTCCATTGCGGATATCGTTAGTGAATTCAAAATTCCGAGATCTACAGTATCAAGAGTGTGCCGAGAGTATGAAATTTCAGGCATCCCATCCCATCATGGACAGCGCAGTGGGCGACCACCTGCACTTAACGACCGAGACCGCCGACGTCTGTGTAGAATGGTCAATGTTAATAGACACGCAACACTTCGTCAAATAACTGCAGGAATCAATGTGGGACGTACGAGGGACGTGTCCGATAGGACTGTGCGGCGAAATTTGTCTTCCTTGGGCTATGACAGCAGAAGACCGACTCGAGTGCCTTTACTGACAGCACGACATCGCCTGCAGCGACTCTCCTGGGCTCGTGAGCATATCGACTGGTCCCTAGACCAGTGGAATACCGTAGCGTGGTCAGATGAGTCACGATTTCAGTTGTTAAGAGCTGATGATAGAGTTCGTGTGTGGCGCAGACCCAACGAAGCCATGGACCCAAACTGTCAGAAAGGCACTGTTCAAGCTGGTGGTGGCTACATAATGGTGTGGGCTGTTTTTACATGGCATGGACTCGGTCCTCTGATGCAACTGAACCGATCATTGACTGGAAATGGTTATGTTCAGCTGCTTTCAGATCACTTGCAGCCATTCATGGACTTCACGTACCGACACAACGATGGGATTTTTATGGATGACAATGCGCCATGTCACCGGGCCAGAACTGTTCGCGATTGGTTTGAAGAACATTCCGGACAATTCCAGTGCATTATCCGGCCACCTAGATCACCCGATATGAATCCCATCGAGCATTTATGGGACATCATCGAAAGGTCCGTTCGTGCCCAAACTCCTGCACCATCCACACTTTCACAATTATGGACGTCTATACAGACAGCATGGCTCAATATTCCTGCAGAGGACTTCTAACGACTTGTGGACTCCATAACACGTCGAGTTGTTGCATTTCGCCGGGCAAAAGGAGGACTGACACGATATGAACAGTCATCCAATGACTTTTGTCACTTCAGTGTATAATTATTAAATTTTTAATTCTTCCTATTTTCGTATTATTATCGTCCAGAGTCATTTCATTGACCATAATCACGGCATCAACACCAGAAGAATAGGTGTAACCTTGAATAGGCGTAGACAAGCCAATCAAGCAGACTAACTAAGACAGGCCAATTATTAATAAAACAAGCCAATCGATCTAGAAATGCATATTTTATTATTAACATAGAAATTACAATAACTGAAATTAATTCGGTTATTATGTGTAATATTCGATTACCTTTATATCGCCACTAATGATTGTGGATATTCTGTAACAATGGATAATCACCAATTTAATTCATTTGCTATAACATATATAGATATAGTCATGTTATGGAATCTTTTCTTTTGCTCCTTTTTCTTCTGTTTTTTAAGAATTCATAAAATTAATTATAACTAAATAAGTACAATAAAAATGCTTAATAACAAACGTTTCATCTCAAACTCATATATATTTCAAGCTATGAAATCTCGAAATTTTTTAACGAAATCGCCTTAATGAAAGAAATGTATAAGTAAACTGGGAATATTTACGTTTTCATTTTAAATTGAAAATTTTTTAATATAATTTTCACTTTGAAAATTTAATTAAAAGAGATAAGGAACGTTTTTTAAAAATATTTCCAAATAAAATAGAATCCATCAGCAAGAAATTTCAGCACAAAGTGCCTTTCTCTTAATTTTATCAAATTATGATCAAAGTAAGTAATTAAATGGAATTGAGAAGAAGTGAATCTTAATGAAATTAAAGAAAAATAAGATTTAAAATAAATTGAAAGTCGATAATAAAAGTGATATTTTTTATGCGGTCGCTATAATTTAAAAAAGAATTTCAGTGATTTTCATTAAACATCACAATTTCATTTTAAGAAAACAATTTTAGATTATATTTGATAAGATTATTTGAATAAATCACATTGATATATATATATATATATATATATATACATTGTTACGTTGTAATTTTGCTTTCCCATGCTAAAAATGACATCGTACGGAAAACAGATTTTCAGTCATATGTATATGTATTGAATAATGACTAGGTATGATGTCAGTGATCCCTGACTTATCAAGAAATTTGGCGACTCTGGCGACAAAATGGATAATACCCGAAGCGTCGACAATTTTCCCGATCCATCCATTAGGAGCCGAGATACGTCCAGAATGATCCTGATGTGTCTAGAAGATTTTAGCCCCACCTTGCGTTGCTATGTAACGACACATCTGAAGCTGAACCGTGAAGTGCGGTGGTGGTCGACCGAATAGACCTAAATAGAGAGGTCTTGAGCTGAGGAGTCCTGAACGGAGGACAGCTGGATTACTGTGCGTCGTTGTTGTGTTTTATGTCGAAGCCTGTTGTTTGTGTCTATCCTGAAATGTGTGATCGATCGGTATCCTGTCTGACCAATTTGTGAGCTTTGGACGTTGTAACAACTGAATTTCTGAGTGTGGGCTATTGTTGTTATTTTGGGCAACTGTCTGCAGTAGAGTACTGCTGGTGTGCTGTCCTGTGTGTTCGCCTCTGCTGTATATTGTTGTCCCCCGTATACATTTGTTCTCTAAATATCTGTCGTCTTTGTGCTCTCCTGTCTTCGTCCTATAAATAAACGTCGTCTGTGTTGTGCCTTCTACTGAAGGATTACATAGTGTGTGCTCATTTTCTCACACCGTACACACCCACTATACGACGAAATGGACCTCAGAGATAAGAAGGATAGGAAATCCGTAACAATATCGTAAAATAATGATTTTCTCTTTTGTTACATTAAGTTACACACTCGTGAAATTGAATAAATGTCTGCATTTTACAGTAATTAAAAAATTTTAAAAAATTATTACTAGATTTTTGTCATATGACAATTTATGCATAATTAAAAATTTGTAGAAATCCTACAATGGTTCGCTTTCTCTTTCACTATTCTTCTCGCTATATCGAAATAAAAAAAAAAAACTTTAATCAAAACCAATCTATAATGATAATTTGGCTTCTAATTGTTATTTGTTCTCTAATTAAAAAATTTAAGGAACTAAAGCATGCACTAATTAAAATTCTTTAGATTTATTACTTTCTGCAAAACTATTTCACATTAAAAAATAATTTTTACAATGAACATGGAAGTAGTAATTAATAAATATATGAAAAGGACATTTGTAATGAAATGTTCTTTTTCTAATTACTTTTTCCCTCCGAACAATAAAGAACAAATAAAATTTTCTATTACTCCACAATTTCCTCACCGAAAACAATAATTGAGATTGGTTGACCGGATACGTAAAATCGACTTATTTAAATGAAATTCAGAAATTTTAATATACGTCTCCGAATATTAGTAGAAAATTTTGAATTTATTTCACAATTCTTTAAAAAAATTTATCATGGAAAATATAATTTTGAAACTAATGATTTTTTTCAGTTTTTATGAATTTCAATATCTTAGTCTCGTTATATATATTTAAATTAATTTAATGAAGAAATTTTAATATATCAGCAATATAAAAGTAGATTCATAAATACAAATTGCTATATTGAATGCAGTATGCATTCAAAGATGTTATAATGTATAAAAAATCAAAAATTCACTAGACGTTTCTATTTCTATGTTTTTGTTGTCTGGAAATAATAAATACATTTTTGAGCTGTCAGTATATCTAGTATACATGGTGTAATTAATTGATATATGCACCTTTCGTCAAAGCCAATGCTAATGTTATTTATATAAGTTTTCGGTGATTCTCAGAAATAATTTTGAAGCAGACTTTAGCTGTTTAAAGATGTTTTTATCATCTACAGATGGCATAGATTTTGACTATTAAAATTCAATATATTTTCTTTTATACCTTAGGTTATTTGTGTGTATCCAGAATTTCTCTTAAGAATCAACTGGAATGGTTCCTGGTTTTTGAGCTATATACATATCATTTGCTATAAAGAGGAAATTTTTCCCCAAATTAATCCATTTTTATTAGTATAATTTTCACTCTCATATATATTATATGTCATACATTACTGTTCTTAATATAAAATCTATCTTGATGGTAATTCTTCTCCGTTTATTAATAATTCTGTCATCTTACTAGCAATCAGGATCATTTTAAACGTGCGTAATTTCCTTTGAAAAAGTTTTGCCATGTATTTGGAGATATATGAACTTT
>JAPMOQ010004550.1:1868552-1946124 GCA_026543055.1 Argiope trifasciata | reverse complement strand
CCTTCACATAAAATTTTTAATATGGGTCGAAAATTTCTAGGAAGGATTTATATTTCGATCTTTCAAAGCATTTAAAGGAGCAGAGTTGAATAAATATAATTTATTTTTACTAATAAATAATAAAAAAATTCAATATGATAAATACTAGCATACTGATGGAATATTATTTTATTTTTACAGTTTGAGGGGCGTTTAAGAAAATTTTAGTAAGGTATTTATTTATGATATATTAAATTATGCAATGGAAATGGGTTATTTCATATAATTTATAGAAATACTTCTTCCTAATTTCTAAAAAGAAAGATTTGTATAAATTTTATAATTTGGATATGTTACGGTTTCTCTGCTTAATCTTATGTTGCTGGATTTTATTATTAATAAGATGATGATTATGCAGAAACATAATTTTACTATCCATTAAAATAATTATTGCTTATAAATAGATTTTTCCTTTAATTCAGATGTCCTAGATTATTAATTGCACATCAAGCATTAGTTCCAATTAAGTTAAAGCTTTTTAAAGCTGAGATGCTCGAGTCTTAAATAAATTTAAATATAATTCGCCCTTTTCAAAGAATGTAATGCAAATTTAATTAAGATCCTGCTTTTTAAATTATTTTAATGAAATAAATAAAACCATTCAATTTTATGATTAAAATGCATCTTGAAAACATATCATTTAGAATATGATTTCAAATTATTTATTTAACATCCTATGTTTGGCTTCTGCAACTTCTAAATTGTAATTATATGCAATTATAATTAATTTTTATAGTTTCACAGCATCAATTTTTTTTTTCATATAAATTTCTACTTTTTAAAAAAGACTGATATATTTGCCACGCCTTTTTTTAAAAAAAAATAACATATTTGCCATAAAGAGTAACAGATTGATTTATGCAGAATCAGCGAATTTGAAACAAATATAATGTTGGAAACTGATATGCCCATCAACGAACGTTTATTTCGAAATGTAAATAAATGCCTTATAATTAAAACTTATGTAGGGATTAGGAATTTACAATAATAAATGAAGAGAAAAATATTATATAAAATAATTTTTGCATAATTTTAAAATATCCAATTTTAATCATACTAATTTAGTTGATATTGTAATATTGTATTTGTTTCTTGCATTTTCAAGATCACTATTTTTGTAAAAAGTCGAAAACATTTATTTCATATTTGAGCTAAAATTAAAACATTTTTCATTGTGCTATCAGCTATTTAATCGCATATTTTATTCCTTAGTAATGAAAGTTTTTTTATATAAGAAAATGTAAATAAGATGCAAGATAAGGTGTACCAAACAAACATAGGTTAAAACATAGGTTCCAACGTATTTATATGTTATTAACTTGAAACGTAATTTTATTGTGCATAAATTGAGCATATTTTCTTATTTTTCTATTTTCTCTAGAATTATTCAGAGTCAGAAAAAAAAATATGCATAGTTTCAATAATTGTATATATGTTTCAATAATTGCCAAGAAATTATTTCGTAATAAATTATTATAATTTTGATAATTTTATAAAATAATTATTTAAATGATACTAATATGAAATATATTATTTGTTAACACATAAAATTCTTAAGATTAATTTACAGATGAACGAAGTTGGAAATGTCATTTTTTCTTTTAGCAGATTACAGCATTTATTAATATTTTTCCTTCTTTCAGTTTAATGACAAGTAATGTAATTATATTGTGTAGAAATCTTCAGTATAATAACTATTAAAAGCATTTAATCTATATAAATTGACTAAAAAACTGCAAATGACTGGTTGATATCTATGATGTAACATAAATAATTTCTTTTAAGGAAATATTCGTAAAGACTCGTCTAATTATTTTATTGAATTCTGATTGAATTTTCATTTTTATTAAATGCCTAGGGTACCAAGTATCCTTGTCACATTTTAAATTAAAATTAAATGAAACAATTTGTGTAGAAAAGTGTGATATGTATTAAGTGTCTTTTGGTGTGAAATTTTTCTATGTTTATAAAATCACTCTATTCCAAAATTTTTCTTTATAGATTTTGTTTTTCAAAAACTGAAAAGAAAGATAAAATCACACACATGCTGCCGATTTCCTTATACATTTCGTTTACAATTATTTTTTATGGAATTTTCAGTTCAACATAAATTTCACATGCAATCGAATTCCTTCCTACAATATATGTATATATCTATATAGACAAAATGCATAATATTAAACACACTATAATAAAAACAAATGTGTAAAAAACAATAAAGGAGGAAATATGTAAACACTATAAAGGATTATTTTTTGTTAAGATGGGAAATTTCCTACAATATCCAAAATGTATAGCCACAAACTGATTAGTTTTAAAATATAGATTATTATATTTAATACTCTTAAAAATATAGACGAATAAAAAAATACTGAAGTAAAGATCAAGACCATTCTTTAATTCAAAACATATTAAAGAGAAAATATACAAATAGGAATCAATTCAGTGGTTTAAAGTAATGAATTATGTCATACGATTTTCCATCTGAGAACATGTATTTTTTTTTTAATTTGTCCCTAAAAGTATTATTGGTGAAATGATGGTTATGCCAGATAACAGATCTCTGGAAATGAACATATGAGGTAAGAAATTTTGAAAATGGTGGAAGTTGGATAATTTTGTCTAAACATTTTCTCAGAATACTTTTTTTTTTACTTAGAAGTCTCAAGAGAATGGAAGGCAGAAGATCCTTAATGTCATATTTAGGGGACTTATTTTTTTTTATGAAATCAAAATCTTATTAACCTCTTTCAAATTTTGTGGAAGAATTTCCACATAGATTCCCAGAATCTACGGCAAAGAAGGCATCTGCTACTGGTGATATGTATAAAACTTATATTAAACACAAACTTACCAGTAATCCAAATCCAACTAATCAACTATAAATTGAAGCTGAGTCACTGACTGGTTTACAGTTTTTGTTATTATTTAAATATATACATTCGTTTAAACTGAATTTCTTACCTTTAACAGATAGAAGATATTATCTATTCATTATAACTAATTGATAATCAATTTTATATGCATTTTAATTGAATTATTGGATAGAATGTGAATAAAATTGTTATTTTGACATAAATATCAATTTGTATTTTATTAAAAAATTCTATATTCGAGGAATTTGAATGAAACTTATAGTTAGGAGCTTTATTAAGTAAGGAATCGGTAGTATAAAATTCTTACCAAGCACTCATAAATTTCTAATGACTAAAGATTCTTAGATCATCGATTGATCGATTCAAAATATTACATGCTCAAAATAAATGAGAAAACGCTTCATGGTAATGGAAGAAAAAGAGAAATTTATGGTATAACTTGTGTTGAAGAGCGATATTTTTTCATAAAAGTAACCATCAAATCTATTAATTCTTATTAAAAACATTCGTGTATTCATAATAATATTAATGCAATGTATCGCGAAGATGATCGTAATAAAATCAAAAACAGTCTTTGAAACTATACTTTTTATAAATTGAATTATGTTAATAGTCATGAATTATATCGATTATATGTTTGTTATTCTTTATAATTATTGCATACCTTTAAAATAAGCTGCAATTAAAAGTTATTTTTAAGACATTAAAGAACATTCTGCTCGATTGCGTCATATAGGTATTCTAGCATTACCGTCACGGCGTTATCCGTGACATAGCACTCAATTAGAAAAAAATAGTTTTAAACGTAAGTCTAGCCTCTATCCGATATAGCATGGGGATGTTAAGCAACATCACACAAACATAAAAATACATATTGAAATTATCAAAAATGGCAATTAAATAATTTTTATAGTACACATTTAGAAATATTTGGATTGTTAAAAAGGTAAAAATATGACATGTTTATATACAAAACCACCCACTATAAATATATAATAGAAAAGCTGTTTTAAATTTCGGTTTTTAACTTCTCCTTTGTCTCAAACTCAAATATCTTTCTCTGTCAGAAGGCAGATGAGCATTTCGCTCCTCAGGTGATTCATTCTGTCGCCTGTTCAATTCAGTTGCAGTACGATTTCAAGACAGACAGTTATTTTACTTATCAAAAGAGTCTTCTTCCCTGAGAGCGGACATTATTTCTCTGTTTCTTTCTCCAAACGCTTCTTTCCTCTTCATTTTCTTATCGCTCAGCAAACAAAGCTTTTTGGCATTTAATATGTTCCAGCCAAGATTGTATTTCCTTTCTTTGAACATAATGAGATTTGAATCCTTTTTAAAATAAGAAGTAAACAATGAAATGTATCGCATATGCCTACCACAACTTTTGCTATATGAACATGCGTAGTTTAAGGTTTAGTGCATGCTCGTTTTAAGTCAAGTCATATTATGAAACTCCTTTTTTATTTTGGTATGACTGCAATGTACTGATTCAAAATAAATGCTTTACAAAATGGTATAAGTATCTCCAATATCCGTTAACTATTTCTGTTTTAGGATACCAACATACAGACGGTTTCAGAAGATTTCATTTTATAATAGATATAGATGTTCCCCTAGAGACTTACAGTTGGAAATATGGCTTTTATACTTATGACACTTAGGTATAAGTATATGACTTTTATTCAGAATTAACGATGACGCAAGCAAAACTTTGATTAAATTTTTAAAAATATATTTCTGATTTCATTCTTAATTTATATGCCCCCTGATTCTATCGTTTAATTTTCCTGATGGCAGAATTACTCTTGAGGGCGAGACAGAACATCCGTAGTATCGGTCACACCTAAACGTCTAGTGAACTTTTTCAGAAAGTATGAAATGTTATTGTAATTTGAGAATATTCTTTTTTCTACAAATGCAATCTTGAGGAGATGGAAGTGGTTTAAGCTACCGCCTTAAAATTAAGAAATTAAATTTCGTATTAGCAGTATTACAGAACTGAATGATGGCCTTATAAAACTTCTATTTCAAACTGCTGATATAATAAACATTTTATGAAATTTTTATATGAAAAGCAATAAGATAAGCTTCAATTATAGGTTAACAAATATAATTTGTAAAATCATCTTTCCGGTTTCCTTCAAACATTCTGGTGTTTTGCCAGAATTTCTTATCACAGTTATTCGAAAGGAGATTAATGTTGAGAAAAGCAAAATAACGATTATGTTTAGGTTCAGTTTTTGCTCTAATCATTGACCATTGAACCGAAAATATACAAATACATTTAAGCATTTCATAGAATTAATTGCAGTTTTGTAAACCTATTGATAGCATTTCTGTACTAAATACAGGATAAATACATAATAACACTGAACACAGAAAGACAAAATCTAACTTATTTCTTATAAAAGACAAAGAGACATAACGTTCAACTACCTTAAATGTTATAGGTAAATAAAATATGTATAAGGTATAGGATATGCTGACGCAGGCCGATGATTTTCAAAAAATGCATATCAGGAAAATGGTTAAGATTAAAAACACAATTCCTGCAGAAAATTCATTTTAGAGGGGTAAACACCTCCCACATAAAATTTTTGGCATTAGTTGAAAAGATTTTCAATAGATGGCGCTGAAAGGTAATTTTGCCGTTTTGCAAATTTTTAAAATTACTCAACCTCAAAGGGAGTTACCGTTTCAGCTTTAAATCTATGTTCTATGACTGGAAGAGCAGTAAAGAGTCAACAGCTGATTCTGTAGGAATTTTGGAAATTAAATTTTCGTTGGAAGAAAGGATTGTTTTTGTATTGGAATTCCACCCATTGTAGCAGAATACTACTGCAATAAAAGGAATCTTCCAGTGCAAATTCCCTGTTACAATACAGTGACTTTAAGAAAAATTTAAAACAGTAATGCAGCAGATGAGAAAATTAGAACTGTTGAACGATACTGTATGTATATTACCAAAGCAAATGTGTAGACTGTTGGAAAAATAATTGAATGTGTCCCTAGGAAATCAATCCAAAAAAATTCAAGTAAGCAAAGCGCTGAGGTGTACCCTTGTTCCACACTTTTCTGATAAAGTCTCTAAATTTCATCTTCTGATTACGGGACATGATTGTGACTGATCGTAGATACTTTCAAATTATTATGCTGTGTTTTTCACTTATAAATTTCGGAATATCCTTTATATTTAATATGGGAATGCATAGTTATGCAAATTGATCCCACTTTATTTGAAATTAAAATATTTTTTGTATTAATTATTTTTAATTTATTAAAATAATCGATTATTCTTATTTATTTTATATTTTTCCCTATCTGACATGATTCTGACATTCTTATCTCATTTTAAATTTGGGAATCCTTAAATGTATGAAAAATGCATTTCTCTTTTATTTTTGGTTTTTACCTGATAAAAACATAGTTGAATGCTTTGCAAATGTTTTAATTACTAGCGCAATATAACATCCAATACATTAAATACCATTATTTTCATGCTGATAAAGTCAATTATGCAAATCACGGCAAAAACAAATTTTTCCGTCGACACATAATGGACTGGTAAAAGTTGAGGATAATTATTCTCGAGAGTCTCATTTTCTTAAGCCTTGTTTTGAAAACTTACCCTAGGAGAATATTGCAAACTCTTTCAGCCAACCGTGTTTTAGATTAATTCTTTACAAAGTGTTAGCTTTTGCCTTGAGTTTTCGAGAATAGATAATTAGTCAGTTTCTCGGTACTAATCATTTTAAAAGATAAGATACTGCCAATTATTTTCGCTGAATATTGTAAGTGGAAACTAGGATTCAGTTCGCATGTTTAATTTTTTAATGTAAACAATAGCCGCCTTTTAATTCAATTTCAAGACACTATTTTTAATAGATGTTTTTACATATAAAATATTTAAAAGAAAAAAAATATTAAGATAATGTTAATATTTGGATTTCTATTATTTCAGGTATTTCTTATCTCGTATGAGGATTCAAAAGATCATTCAGATCAAATACTCATTTTTCAAGTATAAAAAAATATCATTAATATTTATGATTAAATTCTTAAATTGCATTTCTCATTGTAATTAAGAAATTTAATGATCTTTGTCTGCAATTTAATTATCTTTCAAAATATCATGAATTAGGGACTTAAATATAACAACTTTATTTTTGGAAATATTGAAATTACTGACTCTGCAATGATTGCTAAAATAATTACAAATTAAGAGGATTGTATTTAGAAAATTTTGGTTAAAATAAAATTAACTCATATGCAGGCATCAGAAAAACAAAAATAATTAAATCAAAAGCATCAAAAATATGAAATGAAATATAAAATTTATTTCCCGATTCATTGTTCTTAAAATGACATTCTACATGCTTTTCACGTGGCAATATGTTAGATTTAAATAAAATACCGTAGAAATTAGTTTCCACGACCTCCTTTTCAAAAACTATTTGATAGTAATAGAATGATTTTCGTTTCAATACATTCTCATGTACAAAAAGGCCCTTTCAAGCAATGGCAGTGGAGACAACAGTAGTTGGTTGAAACATATTTGTAATTTTCCTTTAACAATGAGTTTGCTAACTGTCGAAAATAAAAGGGCTTTTTAATTCCCTTTGAGTACCGAGGCTTTTACATTCATTTGAACTCCGATTCTTTTGTTCCGTTCTTATTGTCATTAAATACGATTCAGATATTTCTGACGCCGGTTTTTCAGGCTCAAAAATTCAGCCCCTTCCAATTTTTATTTGCTTTTAAAAATTCATCGATTATTATATATATCGTCATAAGTGAAAAATTATATAAATTTTATGTTAATTTGTTTTGCACCTAATTTTTAAAAAAAATGCAAAAAATAGAAAAATACAGAAATCAAAACATTACATAATTCAAAAGTATGCTTAACTTGTTCTTTAAGATAAATTATACTTATTTTCGAATATTAAGGAACTCATGTTCTTTACTTGATAAGACGCTACATACTAAACAGTTCCATTTTAAAGACCATAAAATTTTATCGTATTCTTGAAATATTCTTAGTATTTTATAGTGACTTTTTATATTTCCCTCTATTGACCACAGATATGAGACAAAAAATTAAAAACCTGTATATACATATATTATGATGTATTCAGAATATCAGAAGAAACATTGTCAAAAATTTCTTATTGTACAAAATTGTAAGTGAAGGGATTGCATTTTCAGGTGGAAGAATCTATTCATTTCCGCCAAAGAACAGATAAATTATTTGATTGTTTAGAACATATTACTGATGTGGTATTAAGCTTAGTTTAAAAATAACATGCTCATATAAAGCTCACCTTCTCAGAAGAGCATGAGATTGGATTAGAAGAGTAGGTATCAAATATGGAAACATACAGACGGTATTTAACGTTATAACCAGAATAATCGGCAGGTAAGAATGGAGAGATATGCTGATAAAAGCATGTCAGGGACGTTTCAGTCTCATTGAAGGTTATTTCTAATTTATGAGTGATTTCAACAAAATAGATATGGCGGTTTATATTGTGCAGTCGCACCAAAGTGGAGATTGATTTCCGCCAAGGATCTAATTCGCGACTGTATGATTCGCAGCCGTGTCCACTATACCAAAGTGATCACCAATGTTTAGTGGCTGTTACTTACTGATTGAGATACCACCACATAGATACACGTGAATGCATTTAGTGAGGTTTGGGTTATAGCATCTCAAGAAGACAGTTTTAGACAATAGCTGCCAAAATAACTGGACAAAGAATAGTAAGAGATATATCCCAATAATTAATGCATTGAATTATTAAAAAAAAGAAAAAGATTTAGTAAGATACATAAGCATTAAAAAAAGAATTTAAAAACAAACTGGAGATAAATTATGTTGCAATCTTTAAAGTTGTGTCCTTAAAATTGTGAACTAAACATATGAACTATTCACCAGGACATTGCACAGTAGATTATTTTTAGCTGAATCCAATTCTTCCTTCATGATCGTCGCATTATTTTGTATTCATGCCTTTAATTTTTGTGAAGGAAATAAATAGTTATTACAACCAAAAACACGATACAAATGTTACATTGACCTTGGACGGTAAGTTTGTGATACTAATAGATGAGTTCTGAAACAGATATCATGTCCAATGAAGAAAGATGGCAAGCTGTATTGTTAAAAGAAAAAGGCATCATTAATTTCAAGTAGTTGCCTTTATTTTTCATTTTTAATTGTTTGAGGAAACATTATCAGGTTGTTTTCAAGCCAAGAAAAAATATGAGGAATATATCTAAGTTTATTTGTGTAGCGCTGACTAAAGACCGTAATGGCATAGGTCAAAACTACTTAGTAATTTATATATTTCTTGAAATGACAGGCTTTGAACTAATCACGATATACCAAGTTTCCATCAGAAATTTTAATCATCATGAAGTAGAATTTTATTTTAGTTGAGGTGTTATTTTCTATCTATATTTTGCTATCTAAACCCTTTTATATGTACCGTATTTTTATTTTGTGTCATTTTTGCACTATACAGACGTTACGCTTCGAGCAAATCTTTACACTTTTGCTACTATACAGTGAAGTGAAGTGAAAATAATCAACTTTTAGAATATCATTTTGTAAAAATGCTGAAAGGTTAGATCTATACATTCTATTCAATAAGCAAAAAAGTGAAAAAAATTACATTTTGAATCTTCTTGTTCTCTGAAAAGACATAATTGGAAAAAAAAGCGAAATAAAGCTTCTAAAATATAGCATTACTCTAAAATAGCATAAACAACCATTTTGTTCGACTTCTTATATCTAAGTTCAACAATTGTTTTTAATAACCGATAAAATTTCATATTCTTCAAACTAAATGAAAACTATTAACTCTATTAAGGCACTATATATTCATCTGTATGCATAAAAAATATAAAATCATATTATTTTTTTCTGAAAAAATTTACAGACATATTACTTCTTCATATTTTACATTAAACGATTATTATTATCCATAAAATTATTTTAACTCAATTATCCATTTAAAATATCATTATTATTGACAAATTTAGAATTTTAATGCATATCAAATTATTATTAATTTCAATAGAGAATCAACGAAATTGAAGAGAATTAAAAAAAAATAGTCTAAGAAATAATATCATGAATTATTTTTCTAGAAAATTAAATACCTTTATTACATTTTATTTATTCTTCTTTGCGAAAAATAGATAAATACAGAATTGTGAATGCATGAACTGCATTGCTTCCATATATAACGTATTTTATCATTGATTGCCATAGCCTCAAAAAGCTATTAATACTGTAATCGCCATTTTTAATCATGCTACCTGTTTAGAAAAGAACAATGATATTATATCAGGAAATTTTGTCTTATTGTAAAGGCATTTCTTTAAAATTGCTTGCAAATACATTGCAAATTATTACATTGGAGACAAATTATTAGGACAAAGCGAAACTGTTTCATCTTAAAGCTCTCTTCAAATATTGAATAGTATTAGCGTGAGAGAATTTCCACCTAATCAAACAAAATGCATGTAATATTGTAATGCATTTCTAACGAAAAATAAATAATTGAAATGGAGGAAAACCTCTCCGGCGAACCCTTTTACACCGAAATACTTTTAATTAAAAACTAAAGCTCCTCAACGATTGCATTATAGAAAAATTGAAATTGTATTTAATATATTTTAATCCTTAAAGCAATAAGCCATTTTAATTAAATATAGAAGTAAATAAGATTAAAATGAAGATATGTGCAAGAATAAAAATCAAACCACATAAGAAACAAAAAAATGAAGACTTTGTCACAATAAGTTATAAAAGTTTATTAACAGGAAATTCGAAGACATTTTACTTTACACATGGAGTGAAACAAAATAAAAGTAGACTGTAAAGATGATGCTGGGAAACCCATTTGAAAAAATTATATTAGCATTTCATTTATTTTATGTAAAGTGGTGGGTTAAAATAAAATGACTTATCTCAATCTCTTTTAGATTATACTGTTATTAGTAAAATAAATGAGGAATAAATGTCTTATTCAAATTTCAGCTAGGCAAGCATTGCAAATTTTAAGGTAAATAACATTTTAAGAAATTATTTTCGAGGAATTGAAATTGAAAATGATATTATTTACTTCCGTTTCCTATCTCTACAAATAATAAAAAGGAATGTCTGTGAGTATTTTGGTGCTCTACTACAGTATCGCGTTTTACATTTTGACAATTTAAAAAGAAATTTTTTCACTAATTTCCAACAGTAAGTACATCATTAAAATACTGTTTGAAACTCCTAACCATTTTCTCTGCCACATCATATATTTAATACAGTGATTACACTTTTGACGGATGAAATAGAATAATTTTATTTAATTGTGTATCTTATGCGATAAATAAAAGAGTAAGTTTACGATCCCTCTAAACTTATGAAATGGATAACACAGATAAACTTTATTTATAGTTTAGATAAATAGTACATTTACAGTTTTATTAACACTGTGATATCATGGGACTGTTCTCTGTTAAAAAGATTCACTTACACTATATACAGAGTATACGAAAGAAAAATTAAAGTAACTCATCTTTAATATCAAATTATTTCCTTAAAGGATATTAAATTATGTCTGAAAATCTATCTAAAATGAAATTTAAGCAATCTCCAAAGAAAACCAAAAGCGACTAGTTGACAGTTTCTCGTATATGATAAAAATTTCGGAGAATCTCCACTTTTCAAACTTCCTAGAGCTTGGAAAGTATTGGAACATAGACAACTCATAAACGTTTTGAACTATATGATTGTAATTTGGCACCGGGCTTTTGTACCAAATTTTTAATTTCTATCGAATTTTGAACAAAATCTGTTTTAGCAATTCGGTCTGCCCATTATTTCAATATAAGTTAACATGATAATTACCAAGCGATGAGAGCTCAATGAATATGATTTGGAGCACAGATTTTTCATCTACATCGTTGAAACATATAAATGTTTCAGCCAGATCCAATTAGGTGTTTACCATCTATCGGTCTGCACTTTCAGAAATATTTAATCACAACACAAAAACGTATGAAAAGCATGATCGAATTAGATATGGGATTTTGTAAGGGAAAAATCAATTCCTTGTTATATTTTTGTTGTTTCAATAGATTCCGAAAAGTAGGCCTAAAAAACGAAATCTATTTTTGGATACTATTATTCGAATACCAGAAATTAATCGCCAAAAACTTCGCCAAGAAATTCATGATGGATTCAGTAAAAAAGCTATATTTAAGTTAATGGCTAATATTTTGCAATTTTTGGTAGTCATTGGTACACAAAGTGCTCTCTAAGATAATACACTGATTAGAGCGCATTCGAGAGCGTTTTGGAGGTATCACCTCCACTGGTTTATATATTGAAAGTTAATAATTGATTCAATCATTTTTCCCAGAATAACATTATCTCCTATTAATTTTCAAATTTTTTATGAATTGGTTTTTCAAAGCTTATTGCCTGTTCATTATAAAGTATTTCAAATATTCTAAGCATTGAAGTAGTTTAAAATATAGGAAAGGGCTTAATTTTTTTTTCTTTATCTATAATATTAACTGTTTATTCTATATAGCAATCTTACTGTTCTATTGTTATGTGTCTTTTTTCTAGAGTACATCAGTACTTAAATTAAAGCCGATTTTTGTATTCAGGACACAAGCATGATTTCCAGACAACATCATGTCTGTCTAACTAGTTTATTTCATTCTCACAGTCAAACGCTCGGTAATCATCTCAGTACTTTGATCAATGTTTTAGTCCTGCTTAATTGAATTTCATCACTCTTTTGAAGTTTCCTAACTTTATTTATAGTTTATTTCTACTGATCAAGATTAATGACCATTTCCACACTTGTAGTGATGATTAAGTCAATTCATTTATCCACTTGGAGCATTCGCGTTTAATCAAAGAATAGCTTTATAGTATAATATTTCAATAAGAATTTATATTGTGATATTAGAATCATATTCTATTTTTCCTGGAATTACAGGAAATGCCTAAAAATCTCTTTTGTAAATAGATGTAATCTATTCACAGTTCGGAAGTAAATCATTTTTGATTAAAATATTTATAGCAAATGAAAAATATTTATAGCATAGAGCCACATTATGAAAAAGTTTGCAAAACAATAGTTAATCAGTGATATTGTATATTTCAGTATTTCTCACTATATTTTTAACCAAATTGGAATTTAATATTTTGAAAGAATAAGATATATTTTACTCTACTATTTATTTATTTTTGAATTTCGTATATTATTTAATAAAACACACATAGAAGACTATGAATTATGAGTTTTTTTCGTTTGCCACATTACAAATATGTCTCGTCTTTCAACTGGGTACAAGTATTTTGCATTAAAAAATTATTTCCTACTTTGAAAATAAAATAATTATTTCTATTTATAAAAGGAAAGTTTTTACAAGTATTTGTAGGTTCCAGAAAAATGTATCTCTTCACGGCCAATAAAATGGCGCATATATTAACTAATGTTATTCATGGTAACTCAATGAAATAAGTAGCGCGACCCAATGTAGAATTCTTGTGTAATATTTTGCTTCTAGTATTTTTCTAATGATTCCAAACAAAATTCAGCTTATCACAAAATAAACGGTAATCAGTTATTGTACTCTTGCGTATTTTATCTGATTTTACCCTTTCATACAATTTATTAAAATTTGAGAAATGTAGAAAAAAAAAAGATCTACTTTTTTCGAAAATTTTCAATAAATACAATTTATGAAATTCTTTTGGGAAATTTTTGGAATTTCTAAATCTAAAATTCCAATTCCTACATTTTTTTAAATGTTTTCTAATGTCTTTTGAAATTTCCTTTTTAACTTTAAACGGTAAACATATTTTTTTCATTGATTTTAATTAATGGTTTTTCATTTAATTCATAAGTTTTTGTAGCTCATTTCTGAAGCAAGGGGGTAGGGATTTTCTTTCTTTGATAGCGATGTTGCGAAATACTCTGTTTCCCACAGTAAATCAAGTGGATAGAAAATGCGAGTCTTTATAATAATTCCATTGACTAAACCATGAATTTACCATAAATAGAGAAATAAAAGAAATGTTGAAAACCGCCAGATTTTTTTTCAACATTTCCAGGCAAACTGGTTAACAATACTGATATAAGACGGATGTTGTGTACAATAATTCAAGCTGTGAACTACTCTTACTCATTATAGCCAGGTAAAAAAATAAAACTGTAGCTAGTTATTGTTTGGAAGACATTTTTATTTTTTAATTCAAGCTCGCATTTTTACTAAAATATAGAAATGACACTTAATAAACAAATGCGTCTTCTGACGTAATGTAACTTCAAATTCTAAAATCATTAACCAAATCATTTGGTTTCTTTCTTTTGCTGTGGAACCTGAATGTATTTGAATTTTATAGAAAATATGAATTCGTTCAAATAAAAAAATAATGAAACACAATTTTTTTTTCAAATTTTAATTGATTAATAAAAATCATTCTTATGAAATATTAATTTATTGTTTTAAAAATACTACTTTATTGACCCAACTCAATTTCAAATAATTCTACATAATGGTATTTTGAGGGCGAACATCTGATAATGTAGTTTTATTTTGTAGTCGGTGTGTACCTTATAACTTATTAATTATCTATCATCTGCTATTGTAGTTATTCCGTTGGAAATCACAGTGTTATTGCATAACACTCGCAACGACTTCTTTAAAAATAAACCAAACAAGTTAAAATATTGTACATTTAATGGATAAAAATTGTTGGTTCAGGGATAAATTGAACTAAAATAATGTTAAATTGAAATAAAATAAGGTTAATAGATAAAAAAAAGATAATAATGCAGTAAGTTATCACATCTGGCGGTTTATCGCCAATTTAAGTTACAACTTTTTCCCAAGTTATTTCCAATTATTTAAGTCATTAACCAGTTTAAACAAGTTTGAAATTCACGAGACTGTCAGATTGCGCATGCGCCGATGTTTAGAAAAGCAATGGTTTTTTTTGTTTTGTTTTGTTTTTTCATTGCAACAAATGCAGCTTAGCAGGTACATTTATGTAAGTTGGGAAATTACTGCACATTTCCGTGGAAAAGAAATTACTAAAGCACTTGCTTTGAACCGTGCTTTAAGATGAATTTTTCCATCTGCATGACTAATAAGAGCTCTCGACCACAAGCCTTGTGATTTTTAGTTTTGGTTTGAATAGAATGAAGTTAAAAGCGCACTGCGATCAAAACATATAATCATGAAGATGGAAATGTGCTGAAAGCTACTTATATATATAATTAAACTAAAAAAAAGTTGCTGAGAAAAGTGTGGACCCACATCTGATTACTGCTTGACAGAATACCTGAATGCCTACTGATACTTGCAAGATGATAGTTAATCACTTATTTTACTTTGAACTAGTCATGGTTATAAAAATGGCTTTCCATTTTTAGTCGTATATAAAAATTCGATAAAATTTTATTGCCTAGCAAAATTTAAGTCTTTCCTTTTCACAGAATGTGTAAGAATATCATGTTTGAAATTGAATAATTTATTAATTTATCATTTTTAAAGATTTTCTGGACTTTTGGTTCACGTACTTCTTAAACTCATTGCATGGCAATCCTTCAGCATAAAAACGTTTCATTTTTAATATTTTAAAGATTGTTAATTTCTAATTTATAAATATTGAAAAAACATATATATTTTTCTCTGAAAAATTTAATTATTACAGAATTAATTTGTGATGCTTCTTTAAAACAATATTTAATTATGTTTTCAATAAAAATATGGACTCTTTATGACATATGACATATGCACAGGACTCTCAAAACCGTTTTTCATTCACTTTGGGAAGCTCAGTTTTTGTTTCAGAAAAAATTTTATTCTGCATAAAGATAATATCCTTAAAATTTACGAAACCAAGTTTTAATTTCTGAAATCATATTCATATTTTTCGGATTTAAAACTATATCCTTCCAAAATATATCATGAAACTTAATGTAGCAGAAGAGAAAATCTTTATATTACGATATTGTTACGAATTTTCTACCATTCTTATCCTTCAGGTTCATTTCCTCTTATAGTGAATGTGTACGGTGTGAGAAGATTAGCACACACAATGATAAGTCTTTTAGTAGAAGACACAACACAGACGATGTTTATTTACAGGATGAAGTTAGGACAGCACAAAGATGACAAATATTTACATTACGAATATGTTTAGAAGATAATTATATACAGCCGAGACAAAACTGACAGGACAGCACTCCAACTGTACTCTACTGCAGACTGTAGCCCACAATAACAGCAGCAGTCCACACGCAGAAATTCCGCAGTGGCAACGTCCACAGCTCACTGAATGGCCAGACAGGATTCAGCAGGATCGGGAATCTTTCTGGGATTCCATCTAGGCTCGCGTAGGTCTCACCCAAACAGGCTGAAACTACTCCTCTGTTTCTTCTCTCTTTCGCTGCAGACTCATTACTTCACACAATAGGACTACTCCTTTCCCAACGACGACACAATGGGCTACGACACACGGCACAGGTTTCGTCGGAATACGCCACATAGCACTCCTTGGTTGCTTCGATATTATCCCGGTGACACCTCCACTCAGGCCTCTTCTTCCAGACCTTCCAGTTCAGGTATCCCGATCGATCACACAGTTCAGGATCGGCTCACAAAACAGACTTCGACAGAAGACAAAACGACGGCAGACAGCGATCCAGTAGTCCTCCATTCAGGACACCTCAGTTCAGTTCAAGACCTCTCTATTCAGGTCTACTCGATTGACCTCCGCAGCACTTCTCAGAATCTGCCCTTATATAGCGGCAGAAGGCAGGGCTAAAATCTTCTGGACGAATCAGAAGCTTTCTGGTCATTGACGCTACACCCAGGCAATATTCAATACAGATGGCTGTAAATCTGTCTTCCTTACGATGACATTGTTAGCGCGGGAAAGCAAAATTAGAGGTTAGTAAAAATATATATTATGACTTCAAAATTAATCATTCATTAAGAAACAAAATTTAAGCCTAATTTAAAAAAAGTTTTAATTTTTTTAATAATTTTGCTAACAATACTTTATACATCTTTTTAAAATTTTTAAGATTTTAATTTTATTAAAAATTTTCTATTTTTAATAACTCATTACTATTTGAAAGGATTTTCAAAATTTATCGAAATAAGTCTTTTAAAATTTTATTTTAATTACTGTCTAATTTATATAATTAATAGTACTTTACATTTAGTCATTTATAATTTGAATATCTGAATTTACTTTAATAACAGAATAAAACGAAAGGTTCAAGAAATTTAATAAATATAAAATATCTTAGCTTTTTTTCAAACATATGTTTATCGAAACTTGGTTTATTTCATTTTAACATTCTAAAGAAAAATAATAATAATAATAACATACTTCTATAACTTTTTTATAGTAATATACTTAATAGATAAATTATTCTATCTTTTCAGTTGCTATTGTGCTTTGAATCATTTATATATCAGTTGTTATTGTGCTTATCTATCTATAGATAATTTTTGCTATACCTGAAACAATTCGCAATATATTTATTGGTTTACTCAATATATTATATTACATGAATTTACAAAAAGAAATCCTTTTAGTAAATTCCTCTTATGGAAATCACATTCAAGTTGCAATGACGTCTTTATTTGTTAAAATTCGAAGAGTACTATTTTCTTTGTTTTATATGTAATAGGATTTCCTTCTTACAGAATTTTTCAATAAGTCAAACTTGTCATTTCCTTAGTACTAAATCTTTTCCGCTTCAAACATCATTTTCGCTATGAAATTTATTGCTAATTTACCTTTCATGGAAAAAAAAACATAATAGGCATTTGGGTTTTACTATAAATTCTGATTTAAATTCTATTTGGGTCCTGATTTAATTTCTTACAGTTTCTTTTGTTACTATTTAATCTGTGATTCCCTTTCCGAAAATAATCAGAAACTCTATAGTTATGACATTTATTATTCATTTTTAGCTTTAACTATAAGAGGGTATTAGACATATTATTAGATTAGAATTGTGAAAAATATAGATACATTTAATTTATTTATTAATATCTACTTTAATTTATTAATATTTATATATGTCTAATTTATTGATATCTATCTTTATTAATTTATTAATGTCTGTTGAATTCGGATTTTATGTTATTGTAATTATGAAATGCTTCAAGGATTTTAATAAAATCAATATTGACTTTTTGCTTCAAATAATTATTTATTCCCTTTGCTTTCAATAACCTTAATGGATGAATGCAGTTTTCCTTCAAAGGTGTATTAAAAAAGAATGTAAAAGAAAAACCTAATAGGTTAGCTTTGACATGGTGTCTTCTCTTGTAGGTGTTCGGGGCGACAAGAAGGTCATTCAGTTGCCAAACCGGCAACTACAACAACAAGTTTTAATATTTCTGTGGAAGATTTTAAAAAATATATATGTCACTCTGCTCTACCTCATAAAATGGCAGAGGCAACAGAATCTGTTGGTAGAAAACAAGCTTCATACATGCAAGGAATTTTATATTATAATCCTAAAAAGTATAGTTTGACACAATATAATGAACACCATGGCTCATATACCATTAAAATCCAAATCAAAAATTCACGTGATTTCTTACTGCTAAACACAATAATGTAATTTCCAATAACTATACAAAGTAGATATTGTATGGAGTTTTTATAAAGCCTGCGTATTCAAGAACTACTAGGATAATAATCTAACTAGTAATCAAAGTCAAAATCTAAGTTAACAATAAAATTACGCATCTTAACTATTCAGAAGCTATATACATTCAAGCATGAACTTCTTTAGGAGATTCTTCAATGAATATGGTAAAGCAGGGAAGAAGTAAAATATAGTTAAGGGAAGAAGAAGAAGAAATAAAAGTATGAATAGAAGAAGTAAAAGTATGATTAAGGAAAGAAGTAAATACACTTCGTTGAAACCAAAATAGATGTTTGGCATGTTTTATAATAAACATTTTAAGTTTTGGTCATAGTATAAAACTGCAGAAAAAAAAAATAATAAATTTACCAAGAATATGTTTAAATGAAAATATACAGGGTGTCCCAAAAAGATTGAAACGCGCTTTAATTCTTTAACCGTTAGAGATAAGTAGGTGATGTAATTTGAAAAAATGTTCAAAATAAGATAGGAGAGAAGATTACATTAAGAAAAAATATCCACCTATGAATTTTAAAAAGTTACACTTTGTAAATTTTTATACAGCCCCTCTATGCAAATTTGGTTAATTAGAAAGTTTTTCCTTTCCATCCCAGAAGACCATTAAAAATAACTGCATAACTTTATCTTTAAAACTTTTTGAATAATAACACAGAAAAAAAATTGACTTTTGTCACTTTTCCATACCACTTGAAAGACCTTTTCGTCAGTGAAAATAGGGACCATATCCAAATTGATAATAGAAATTCCTCGATCAAAAAAAGATAATAAGCGTAAAAGAAATCCAAAATGGCATTTAAATAAAGTCCTTATTTATGGAGTTAAACAGTTTTGACAACATAAGATTGTGAGAAGTGTAACATAAAAAAATAATAATAAATAAAACGAACATACATTTAAAAACACACGAATCATAAAGCATTCTCAAAATGTTTTCCATCAACACCAATACATAAATTGGGCTCTACTAATATTGCTTCTGTAAATATTTTGGAGTTCTCCTCCTGTAATATTATTGCATGCATTAATTATCTTTTGTTTAAGGTCAGTTACATTCAGGGGGCGAGTATTATAAACTAGCGTTCGAAGCCAACCCCAAAAATAAAAATCGAGTGGAGTTAGATCAGGAGATCTGGGGGGGCATTCTGTGGGTTCATTCAGACCAATCCACTGTTTATTAAAGTTTTCGTTGAGCCAGTTTGTTACATTTATAGACTTGTGTGCAGGCGCTCCGTCTTGTTGAAAATACATTTTTTTTACTAATGACAATGGTGTCGTCTCCAAAGTATCTGTTACTATCCATTTAAAATAAGTTGCAAATATTTTATAGCTGTAAGTGTTCCTTCACAAAACACTGGACCAATCAGTTTTCCGTTCCGCACCATACGGGCACAGAAAACTTTCTCTGGTGATGTATTTCTTGCACAAAAAATGGTTTTGTATCATTCCAATAATGATCGTTGTGTGCATTTATGTGTCCATTTTCCGTAAACAAACATTCATCAGCCCAAATAATGTTCTTGACAAAGTTTGAATCTGTGTCCTGTTGGATTAATAACCAATTGGAGAATGCTACACGTCTGTTAAAATCAGAGGGATGGAGTGCTTGAAGTCCATGAATACAAAATGGATGCCAATTGTGTTTTTCAAGTATTATATGGATTGACGTCCTAGGTAATCCTGTAATTGCACTTGCTTTTCGAATGCTTGATCGTGGGTTGGAAGAAAAATATGCAATAATATCAATTTCTTGGTCTTCATTGAACAAGATATTTCTACCAGGGCCAGGTCTTGGATTAAATGAACCGGTTGTTCTCAATCTTCTCATCATTCGATAAACAAATGTACGTGAAATTTCAGGCAAATAGGGATATCGTCGTCCAAATTCCCGAGCAGTTTCTGCATTATTTCTATTGCAAATAGAATAAACCATTGCTAGTTCAAATAGTTCGTCATTTGTTAAAAGTCCCTAATGCAAAATTAGTTACAGTATTTTTACTTCGACAATATGAAACTCAATATCGCTGAATGATTTCTAAACTTTATTTCTATATGCTCGAGGAAATCTTGGTTAAGTTGTACAGGAAAGAAATAATTCTGGAACTAAATAAGTAAATTGAAAAATAATCGTCTGCATTTCTTTATGTAACTTAAAAATAAAATTAAAAAAACTTTAATATACACGTATTAGAAGCGGTTAAATTCCAGTTAAATGAAAGGCAAAAATCGTCTGGCAGTTAATTTGTTAGAATGGGCTGTGTTAGAATGTTAGAATTCATGACAAAAATGTAATGAATTTGAAAACAATTAAAATTCTACCAGACTAATTTAACAGTATTTTTCTTTTTTATAAATTTTGCTATAAAAATTTGTCAAATGGCTTTTATTGATTTTCAACGAAATATTATAAAATTTCGAATGTAAATTTAGAATACATGGCATAAAATTACTTGCCCCTGATAAGATTAAAACTGTATCTTGAATCTACCGTAAATACGCAAAAATGTTTTTGTAAATAATATAAAAAATTTATGCGTTTATAATTTGTTGCAAATTTACATTTCCATTTTGGTATCTGGTCACTAAAAACAGCGTTCAATTTTCAATTACGCATAACTCACTCAATTTTAAAGATACAGTTATGCAGTTTTTTTAATGGTCTTCTGGAATGGAAAGGAAAAACTTTCTAATTGACAAAATTTGCATAGAGGGGTTGTATAAAAATATAAAAAGTGTAACTTTTGAAAATTCATAGGTGGATTTTTTTTTCTTAATGTAATCTTCTTTCCTATCTTATTTTGAACATTTTTTCAAATTACATCACCTACTTATCTCTAACGGTTAAAGAATTAAAGCGCGTTTCAATCTTTTTGGGACACCCTGTATAGTGTTGCGATAAGTGAGTATTAAATCAGTCAATATACGAATTTAAAGGCACGTGGGCATAATTTATTTATGCGCCTGTAATTTTAAAGAATTTATTTTTGTGCATCAGTAATTTATTTGCTTGTTTGTTTTAACAATATTTTCAATTCAATAAAAATCATTACAATGATAAATTTCCAATTAAGATTACGTGTCTATTGCGCATCTCTTATGTTCTAAACCATTGTGCCAAAACTGTTTCAGATACAGAATTAAATTTAGCTTTCCATATCGGTGTTAATATCTGAAAATCCATGCATTAAATACTGGAAAGAGAACAAAAATAAATTAAATTAAGTAAAAAAATATATTAAAAAAATGTTAAATATTATCCCTTTATTTAAAATATTATTTGCAGAAATTTCTTGCAATATGAAAGGTATGTAGTTCACTTCCACTTCAATTCCATTCGCTAAAAGGAGTTTTCCATGAAAGAAAATTCTAGCCAATGCTCACCAGCAAAGTTTAGGAGATCACTCTTTTTGGAACACAGTACTTACATTTGATTTACGGGTTGCGGCAAAACGTATAAATGCACACAATAAATAAACATATCAAAATGTTCTGACGGATTTTCACAAAACTGTCCCCAAAATGTATGTTATATATGGAACGTAGTGACCAAGTTTTGGTCTTTACCTTTCCAAATGGCTGTAGTTAAATCGGCGATAGGATATATATAAATGGATTTCACCGATTTAATTAACAGTAAATCTTTGCAATAACTAAGTGGCCTTATATTTAAGAATTCAGTACGTATGAACCTTCTTTGAAAATTTAATTTCTTCCATGATAGGAGCATAGAAGGCACTTCTGTGAATATATTTCTAGGATTGTACTCAAAATTCAAGGAATGACTTCAATAAATAGTAATAAAAATATAAATGAGGAAAAGCGGCATACAAGGGGTGCTCAAATGAAACGGTACGAAACATCTCTGTGAGTATAAAAGAAAACTTTATTCAAAATATATAACTAATCCAGTGAAGCAAAGGATTTCTTGCTACCAGGATTCCTTTGGCCATGATAAGACACAGTCCTTGAAAGTGTCTTTGAGTTTATCGTCCGAGTAAAAGCACTTCTTTTTCAGATGTTTTTACTGGAGACCAAATAAATGAAAACCATAGGCGGCATGCCATGGCTTTAGGGCAGTTGGTTGAGCAACTCAAATTTGAACTTGGTCAGTTATGTGTGTGAATTTGGAGAAGAATGGACTCACTTTATCAAAGAGCAAGCGATTACCATTGTGAGTAGCCCCAAAACTTTCAAATTGATGGATCTTCGGAGTGTCTTTACTCGGAATCAATGGCTCTTATATGCTCGAGGAATTCAACAAATAGTGGACCTTGCAACGGCGAACTTAAGGACAATCGTGTGAAGGGCAACAGTGGACCTCGTTAATCAAGGGGATCGCTCAGGCCTATGGTGTATACTTTGAATACAATCATCATTTACACCTACAATGACATTTCTCATACCTTTTCATTTAAACACCCTTTGTTAAAAATAAAAGATAAGATATATTAAAAAGAAAAAAAAACTGTATAATAATAAAATATCAGACTTATTATTCCAAAGATAGAAAGGGAAATTGTTATATTTTCAACATATATTATTTAATACAATGAAAAATATTGTTCAATATTTCTAATGGAAATCAAATTAATCGTGAAAATAAATGCAATTATATAATGTAGATTTGCCATCTTTTCTTCTTTCACTTATTCTTAATTTTTATGCAGCTTTTACTAAATGAGATTCTTATGGTATTTATTTATTTGTATTTGTTTTTTGGAAATTCTATATCAATTCCATTAATAATTTAAGAATAATTTTAACATTCAAATAAAAATCATTTTCGGAAATTTATTTTAATATATTATTATTAGTTAAATATCAATTTCGTCATTGCGAAAAGTTATATGTCTTCTTTCAAAACAGCGATCACTTATCGATAATTATTGTTTATTGTTATTTATTAAACAATCATTTTGAATTGTTATTTTTGTCATAATCAACAAAGAAACGACTGATTATCTTTATTTTTATATTATTTATAAAACAAGACATAATATCTTTTAAGACTTATGCATAAATAAAAATATCGATATCATTATCACAAAAATTAATATAAGAAATTTATTTAATACTTACCATGAAGAAATTCGTGTAAAACTCAGCAATTAAAGTGGAATAAGAATGAATTTTTTAATGAAAGATATGACAAGATTTTTTTGTTTAATCAAGAAAAAAATACTGGTTTAAGCAGTTTACCATTAAATTTAAGTTTTCGACATGTTGAAATCAAATGCTGAGAAAATAAGACTGAAGGGTTTAAGGAAAACCATTTTCAAGTGAAGGGGAAAATATTTAATTTAGTTTTTTACCATTAGACTTATAAACAACGATAATCCTTAAATTCTTTATGGCATGAATCACGCAAAGACATTTTATGTCTTCTCTCTTAAGAACTTTGACATTCTTTGCAGCTTTTAATAATAGATTAAAAATGCACTCACTCGTAAGTCTATATTATGCAAGTTCGTTAGCCATGAACAATATCAAAAAAATCAGAAGCAGTCTATTAAATGGAAGAAAAACTAATGAATAATTTATTATCCTTAAAAGATTTCAGAGAATTAATCTAAAAAGAGAAATGCTATTTTTAATGGAGTTGAATATTAATATTCAGATTTGGAGAATAATACCTCTTTTAGGTCTATTTATAGTACATAATTAACACTGTAGTGCATAACCAAGATAACTGAAGCAAATGAGTTCGCTTCTTTAAAAATGTTCTTTCGCTGCTATTTTCAAATTTAAAGTTTTGTCTTATAATGTAACTTACTTGTTGATTTCGAAGAAAACTTAATTCATTAAAGCATAAACTCAGCAACTGGTTATAGTTTAGATTGTCAGCGAATCTTGAAAAGGAAATAAAAATCCGGATTTAAATGGAAAAAGGAATTACTATCTATTGACTGAGGATAACTTATAAGCTAATCATGCATATTGATTTCAACATCCTCAAACAGAAAAAAAATGATGTATCCTCTCACAGTAGAATCTCTCTCAATTCTTATAACTCCAAATGTCTTTGTTTAAATATCTGCACGCAAATTCTGCATCACAAATCGATAATATAGACATTAAGTCAATAGCATAGATGAGGAAGACCAGAACATAGATAACTAAATCGATAACATAGATGAGGAGGTCGATAATACGGATATTAAATCGATAACAATGATAGGTAATTTGATACCGTAGATAGGGGAGTTGATGATATTGAGAGGGATTTACGCAACAATTTAACTATTCTGCAGTCTTGAAAGAAACTTGATATAGGAAAACGTGATCAGTAGCATATTTTTAAACTTCAGTTTCTGTTCATTATAGAGCAATAATGGTATAATACACAATATTTATAAATTATACTTTTATTAGCGTAGTGAAAAATATATGTTTTGATTTTGCTTTCTGTCTTTTTAAATTTTTATTTAGAATTTATAATTATAAATATTATCTTGCAATCACAATTTTTTTTATAATTAACTAGCCAGTTTTATCGCACTTGCGTAATAAATAAGTAATTGAATAAATCGATTAAATAATAATGCTTTTATAATGTTCAAATAATGTATTGATACCGACGATATATCAATATTCAAAATAATATGATTTCAAATGAATATAGAATACACTTACAAAATTTGACCTTTGCGGACCAGTTTATAAAATGTTTTTTTTTTCTTCTTTTAAATATGTTTATGTTTCCTCTTAAAAACGATGTGCTGAATTTATTTATTTGTTTGTTTGTTTCCTGAGTACTCTTAAATACTTTGAAGAATTTATATATATATATTTCTTTTCTTGAACTTAAGTAGAAAAGACGCATTCTCAAAAGCATTTTTTTAAATTTCTATTAAGTCTTAATTTATTCCACTGTTAAAAGGTATGTCCCGATTATAACATTATTTGTATTATCTTTGATGAAATCACTTAAAATCTGTTATTCAAAATGTAATAATATAATTTTGTTTTAATAATACCAAAACAAATATTTAGTAAATAAGCACGTTTAAATTCCAGAAATCTCAAATGCGATCCTCGGGATGTTGGCACTCAATGAAGTGCGTGATCGGTCATGATATAAATTGGGTTACCACATATTTTCTCTTAGAATTCACTAATGAACTGTCAAAGTCTTACAGGATTATCATCATTGATCTAACAAGATTGGTTAATGGAACTAGGAAATGGAATCTGGAATTCACAGGATTTTAGTGGCGGTCAAATTGAGGTTTAATAACTTTTGTAAATAGGCAATAGGTTATTTTTCCTATTGTAAAAATATATGTCTTTGATTAATTATTGTTTGATGAATTTTTAAAGTCATAAAATAGATTTTTTAAATATTTTATTTTTAAATTTTATCTTATAATACCTATTTTTGAAAGTGCTTTTTGAAGGTCTTTTTAAATATAGCAATATTATTATAAATAACCCAAAATAACATACATGGGTTGAATTTCTAACAAACAAGAAATATCTCGTGTCAAAATCTAAAATATTTCTCTTTTGTTAAAAAGTTATTGAAATTTCTGAAATCAAACTGATGTTTCATTTTGTACCTTTATGGAGCGCATTTAGCTTTATAATTATTAAAACTGATAAAAGAAAAATGGAATATTTCCTTATAAGTTAAATGTAGGGATAAAATTTACCCATTTGTTTCTTTCTTACCCAATTTTTATGGTAAATTATATGATTTCTAAAAAAGTTTGATACCGAAAATAATTTTATTTTCTTTCTCCGAGTTCTGTTAAAAATAAAAATGTATACATGTTTTTAATCTACAAGAGAATTCAAATCTCTGAAGAAATCGTAAGAATTTATACATTTTCATTACCAAATGATTTAATTTAAATATTATAATGTTATACAAAAGTTTAGATAAAGTTTGATTTTTTACTTATATTCAGATTTTACAGTTTTTTTTAAATAATTTATTTAATAATAGTTTTTTTTAGAATTTAAGCATTTTAGTTTAAATTTAATCCTTAGAGATGTAATTGAATGCATGTTTTTCAATGTTGTACAAAATTATTTCAACGATTCTTATACACTGACTACCAATAAGTATTTGGACACCTATGCAAATGACGATTTTTTCGGTCCTAAGTTATGTCACATCCTCCGCTGGTATATATCGTGTAGGAAACAGCATCGGCTTTAGTCGCATATAAGATGCCTCCCAGTTCAGAGCTCTCTGATTTCGAGAAAGATATAATTATCGAGTACACAAATGTAGCCGATCCTTAAGGGACATACCTAGCGATCTGAAGTACCCGAAATTGACAGTGGCCTATGTGATTAAGAAGTGGAAGTTGATTGTTGGAATGTTGAGCAGTGATTATTGGAATGTGCCCCGAGTTGGCAGACCAACGAAACTGGAAGATAGAGACCGACAAGTGCTGTCCAGATAAATTCAGAAAAACCGTACCCAACCGCTTGTCCTCATCTGCGAGGAGTATCAACAGGCATCCGTAAGTATTGTTTCAATGAATACCATCCGTAAGGGAGCACATCTGCTTGGTTTTCATGGTCATGCTGCTTCCCATAAGCCTTTGATCACAACGTCCAACCACGCTGCTCGGTTAATGTGGTGCAAAGCACATCGAAATTGGACCGTTGATCAGTGGAAACGGGTTCTTTGGAGTGACGAATCAAGGTTCAACCTTTACAGTTTGGATGGAAAGATCTGGGTCTGGCGTTTACTTAGAGAACGTGTCTTGCCAGAATGCATTGTGCCAACAGTCAAGTTCGGCGAAGGTGGAATTATGGTCTGGGGGTGTTTCTCAAGTTATGGCCTTGGTCCCCATTCATGGTAAGCTCAACTCCGATGCTTACTGCACTATTTTGGATGGCAATGGGCTACCTACGTATTGGCAGTTTTACGGGTTGGACTCCTGTTACTTTCAGGACGACAATGCCAGTTGTCATGTTTCGACGTTAACACAGACTTGGTACGGTGCCAATGGAGTTCATCGAAGGGACTGCCTGCACAGAGTCCAGACCTGAACCCTATCGAGAACCTCTGGAACGGGTTGCATTGCCGAATTTAGGGGTGCACTATCCGAGAAAAATCAGTGAAGGAACTTTTATGTCTTCTCCATGCCGAGTGGAAGAAAATACGACTAGCTGTCATACAAAGACTTCAGGAAAGTACTCCCCGGAGGGTCCACGCTGTAATTACTTCGCATGGAGGCTCTATCAACTATTGATTTTGAATAAAGTTTGTTTTTCTTTTCTATCACATGTGTCCAAATACTTATTGGTAGTCAGTTTATTTACCCTATATTTTAAAAGATAACTATAATGGTTGATCATATTTTTAAATCAATCACTATGCCCTTGTAGATGGAGTTCGATGTCGTTTATTAAATAGAATAATTGGTTTATATAAATGAAAAGAGAAAGATTCGTGAAAACAATAACAAAATTTAAATATTCAAAAAGGATTTAGCTTTGATTCTAAACGATTCATTGTATTAATTCTTATGATTCGTCAAACAATAATTATTTAATAAGATGTTCCAAATGTTTGCTTAACAAATAATATAATTAAATATTTCCTGCCATTGAAAATTCGATACTGTCTATTTTTTCTTAATCTTCATATATTTTCGATTAGTATTTATATGCTCATTAATAATTTTATAATCACTGTCTTTCAAATTATATTAATCTGTTGTAACAACAAGCATTATTTTTTTCATATATTTAACAGTATTTTCAAAACTTTACTTAAGTTATTCGAGAAGCTGTATTACTACTGATTAGCCAAAACTAAATCCTATTCATAGGTAGAAACAATTTTAAACTTTCTGTTGTTAAATTCAATCGCACTAAATATTTTGCTTGCAGATATTCATTGACTAATCTACATGAAATACAAGAAAGCATACATTTCATAAAAATCTCACACGTCTTTACATCATGGTTGCTTTTTTGGGAGTTATTATAATTCTTATTATTTTCTTTCGTTAAATAAAATGCAAGAAAAATTCCAAGCAAAATATATCCATCCTAAGGGTTTCAAATGAATCACATAATAAATTGTTCATAAAAGTGATTTAAAGCTTAAAGTCATTTTCTTTGATTCATTGATAGCTTTGGTAATGATTCTTCGTCCTCGTACGTTTGTGCAATACCAAACTGCCATTTTATGCAAATATAAAATGCTCAAAATACCAGCATTATCTTTAGCAATAATCTTATGCTATTCCATTTATTTTAATGGTATACTGGAACTTAATCATTGAAGTAATGATGCATTTTACTATACGTCTACAAGTCAATTGAGATTAAATATAAGAAAATAAAAAAATTCAAAAAATGTCGTTATTAGTAATCGTATACAATATACTACATCTACTTCATTTCAACTTACATAATTCCATTCTTATACAGCTTAAAAATGCAGAAAAAAAACCCTTGATGTTATTCGAGTGTATAAAATGTTTCTATCTTTTATTAATTTAATATTATAAGTATTAAAAACACTTTTTCCAAAATATATTTTGATTCAATTTTTAAAATGAGTTATGAAATCTCATAAGAAGCATAAAATGCATGGCAAGGTAATCAAAGAAAAATACTTCAACAAAAATATTTTTTCTTGTTCTGTAAATTAAAACGAGAATAAATATATTTTAGAAATTTTTTTTAATCAGATACAGATGCGAAATAAATAATAATTAGTTTATTAGTTTTATTTTACTGCCATTTAAGTTAAAATAATGTTGAAATATTTTGTTTGCGTTTCTTTAAATATTATATATGAGTGATGTAAATTATTTTGAATTTCAACCAAACGTCTCCTAAGAATTTCCTCTACAATTATTTTTACTGTTCCTTCTTTCGATTCTAACACAAAATCATGTAATTCTCCATTTCTCAATTCCTAATCGATATTATCTAATTATTTTGCTTTTATATAGTGAACTATTTTTTCAGCTTCTCCTTCAGTCAATTCGTTTAATAGAAGCTCTAGATTAAATCGCTTATAAATGAAAACCAATCATTGTTCGAATTACATGGAAATAATTAAGATAAAATACCCCATATCTGTGCTCAAACAAGTATTTTACTTCGAGATACGTTGATTTCGCTTATGATTAATATTTTAAATTATCATCACTTCCGTGGTGTATTAATTGGCCCTAGAGGAAGAAATTATCCCTGAGTATAATTAATAGGAAATTATAATAAAATATGGATAACGGCCTTCTGGCAAAATCATGACCACATCTACAAAAGAAAAATATCAAAACGATGTAAAAAGGTTTGGATTTTAAATATTTATTTCTCATCATTACAGTAATAACACCTGGTTATATGTGCATATCAGTACTAATAATAAAGATGGACGTGCATGTATTAAAGCTTTACAGTTCTGTCATTTGATCTACAGACACACAATTTAGCACTTATATAAATGGAAATATTTAGCAAGCGCCTTGGAAATTTTTCTAAAAATGTTATATTCCAATAAATTAATTTTAAATAATAATTTTAATGAAATACTGATTAATTTCTCAAAAATGTAAATGATTTGTAATAATAAAATAGCATTTTTTCAATATATGTAATCTTAAAGCGATATTTATGCTTTTGAAAATTAGAGTGCAAAAAATTAAATTTTATCTCGTTTCCAAATTTCAAAAATAAAAATTTAAAATTTTCTTTTTTTAAAAAAAATTTGGCATTTTTTAACATTAGATTTTTTTGTCACCCTTTGAATACTTAATCATATTATTGTCCTGAAATACACACTATTTCTTTATTTTAACAATTGATTTATGGCATAGTTAATTTCCATTGTAGAAAACTACAGGAGAAAGATTCAATTTAATATTCTTGTGGGATACAAAGAGAATACTTGCGGATAAGGCCTCCCCAAACTTTCTAGCATTTCCTCTAATAAACATCATATTCCCTCAGTAAAACATTGCTCATCTTAGATAAGACTACAGTTATCTTGAATGGTGTTTGCGAACACTTGTTGCAAAATGATATTCTTTGGCTTGAAATTATCATCTTTAGTGAATCTATGGTGAAGTAATTTTTGGTAAATATTTCTGGCATGCAGTAATTACAATTCGAAAATCGAATTTATATTTTAGATATGTATATTGAACCGACTGAAATAAACATCTGATATAAAATTCCAACTATAGTTAGTAAATTTCTTGCCAGATTTCATATATTTATGTGTTTTTTTTTTGTTCTTAAAATACACATCTACATGCTTGTGAAAGTACAGATTAATAAACTATAAATCTCCCTATTAATTTTGTTCCAAATTTGACAGGAATATACGCTCTAAATTTTAAATATTTAGCTACCATATTACAGATTTAGTTTATATCAGGGCACACAGCCCTCTAAAAAGAATTTCGCTTAAAATTTGAAAAAAAATCTATAAAGTTGTTATAAAAGCTATTAATCAAATTTAATAGTCTATTTCAGTGTACTTTTGAGTACACTTGGCTACGTATATATAGTCTGATGGATAAATAAAATACCAAAATTGTATTTTTTGAACTCAGGTTTAAAACATAGATATTCATGAAAATTTCGAGTTCCAATATTTAGACCAATATAATCTTTTCTAAATACTTCGTCTAGAAGAAATTAAGAAAAGTGACTGTACAATACTGAACAAATCTGAAAATAGATGAAAAGGTTATTTACATTTATAATAACTATGTAATATTGTGCAACTGGTTTCCTTTGGAAATTCATCCATTCAAATAAATAATGAACAGAACAAAACTAAGACAATTTAAAAATACCGTTTTGATTTTTCAATTTAGCAGACATTGAAAGAATAATAAATATTACATTCGATTAAATTGAATGTAACCAATAATCCTGGGAAACCATATTACTAAAGACATTTACTAATATTGAGTACATAAGAAATAAATAACTAGAAATAAAAAGAGAGTCATAAAATTAGAACAATTGTTATAAATAATGCTGCTAAAATTCAGCATTTGCATAAAAATAAGTTTCATAATTATTTCATAATGTGACTTCTATCCAAACCATTTCCAGAGTTATGGGTTTTTGGTGACGAAAATCTTAGAAGTTATCAAGAAAATAATTAACGAAATAGCAGCATAAAAGAAAATAACGCGAATGATTTTTTTTTTCAATTTGAGAAAACTTGCATCAAAAAATTTGAAAAAAGGCTAGAATGACTGGATTAATAAGATGTAAGAATTTGATTAATATGACATGAATAAGAATTTTAGATTGAATGGTTAAACTTTCTCAAGGAATCAAAATTACTTCCAAATTATTTCCAAAATTCAGTTATTATGTCAGAAGTAAAACAAAAGTCTTAAGGAAAGCATTTTTACCTTTTTTTAGGTTGGTTTAGAATTTTATCCTAATATCAATAATCAATTTACCACAAGCAAACTACGTAAGGAAAGCCGCCTAAAATAACATTAAATATTTAAATAAAAAAAGTTCAAAATTATAGAAACTTTGCGCAATCATTAGGAGAATTCGTGTGTCAAATATATTTGATATAAATACATTAGATTAGTTTGAATTGTGTGAATAAAGCATACAAACATCAGAATTTTCTTTAAAAAGCATATATTTATTCGTAAATGTTAAATTTTTCCCAAAAAATTACGAAAAACAAGATTTAACTGTAAATAATTTAATAAACTTTAGTAAAATATTGTGCTTCAACATTTATGTAATTTTTAAATGCACCATAATATTTTTGTAAAAGAATTTTTACTTTTCAAAGAAAGCTGTCGTTTAACTTGAAGAATCGTTTAAAAAAAGAAAAATAAAAAGCGGAGAATTTCTAACAAAATGTGAAAATCTATAAAGTGCACATCTATCTAACTTCAGAATTGTAAGCAAAGTAAAACATAGTGAGGTAGAAAAATGGTTTACCGTTACTCGTGGGAGAATGTCAAAATGCTTCTGCGGATAAAACTTCCATGCTTTATTCATGTGATGCGAATAGCACCTTTCTATTTTGAGCACAGCATATTCACAGCAGTGTAATTGAAAAACAGTTTTTAACCTAAATGGAAGTACTGTCACACACGCTATGCCTGATTTATGACGCAAATATTTTACATTTATAGAAACGGTGAACTTTATTGCAGATATTATTCTTTCCATCAGTTTCAAAACTAATTTTAACTAAACTATTATATTTATATTTGACTCAACATTTGGGAGTCGATTTATTTTCTATGACCAGTTCTGTTTTTCCAAAGAGATAGGAAGCCATTTTACTCATTTTGTTTAATATTTAAAAAAATTATATATTTTCTTTTATACATACGAGCGCCATAAATAATGTTATGATTTTTTTAAAATTAAAACAAATTAATTTTACGATGAGGAAAATTATTTTATACTGTAATATTTTCTGAAGCTGTCGCAAAAAAATTCCAAAATTGAGCTGAATTTTTAATAAATTAAAATTGCAATAAAACAAGTTTTAAAAAACCTCTTAGACTTGCTTTTCACTCAAACACGGAAGGAAAAATTATCTATTTCAATAAATTTGTGTTTTGATATCTCAGGAAACGTTACAGAAAGTCATTTTATTCATGCATACTTTTTGTTACAGAGCTCATAAACAATGTAATATTTAATTTTTTATATCTTTATGGCATATGTATCTATATGTATATTTTTATATCTATATGTTCTCTAGAGAAACCAAACTACTTCCATACATTTGGTTATCTTGTTTGGCGCAAATAAACATATGCAAATGTAATTAAGGAAGCAAGTACCTCATACTTTTATATCAAATCATTGAAATTTTATATTTATCACTGAAATTTTGTATTATCAAAACATCAGTTTGAAATTAAAGTAATTCAATCATTTTATTTTGCATGACATTATCCCACTATATATATTAAGCCTGCACTTATTAATACGCATTTTAAAAAATTAGTTTTGTTTGTTATAATTAACTTTGTGAACTCACATATATTTCTAAATATGTCTAGTAATCCTTAGCAAGAAAGAAATATGGAAAGAATTAAAATCCCCTCCGAATATGTAATGTATAATTTCTTGATTGAAGTTCTCTTGCATGGATTTCAAAAACTTGATTTAATTGATTTCTTCACACTGTAATGTCCCAAGAAAACATCATAATCCCTAATAATCTTTTACGTACCTATATTAGAGGACTCTAATAGATTCATTTTATTATTCTGCAAACTACTCCCACCCCAGAAATAGACGAGAAGTTTCCGGTATGTTGTTTGGTTCTCACCATCTTAGTTGATGCAGGAATGGTGGTGGAGGGCAGCTACCTCATATTGATGACGAGAAGAAAGTAGGTGAAATGATACCGCAAATGACACTTAGGACTAAAGCATAACTCATGTCTGTGTTGCTTTCACGGTGGTTCGGTCGTTAAGATTTTTTCATTTGTCTTAGGGCCGTGTCAAAGTAGCTGGTTATGGTTATTCTAAAAACTGTAAAATCTGTTATCTTCATGGGTTTTCTTAATGCCAGTGTCGTATTGAACAGTTTCGGTATATAAGTATGCTGTATTAATATATTAAGACAAAAATATGAAATTTTTCCAAAATAATATCATAATCATTTTCTAAACCATTTATCTTTGTTTTCTGTATTAGGAGGCATGTTTCATAGTAGTAAACATCAATTACCATTTAAATAATTATTGTAAATTATGGAAACGTTATTTTATTTTGCTGTTCTTAAAATTTTGTTTTTGATCATAATTAAAATTAAATGAACTTTACTTACTTTATAACTTTTTCAGGTTTGTAGCAGTGATTCGTCCTCTTCGTCCTCGAATGTCTAAATGTGTCGCCTATTCTATCATCTTGTCGGTCTGGACTCTAAGCTCCCTTTTGTCATTGCCGTCTCTTTTATATGCCACTACAATTACATACAAATATGCCGATCAGGGTCATCGTACGCTGTGTTACTTAATATGGCCAGACCAGGCATTGGGAAAATCTTACACAGATCACGTGTAAGTAATTAATTTAATTATTTTCTTTGGATTAGAGCTGCTTAATCACATAAAAATAATTTATATAGCTGTAATCTGAAATATAAAAACAAAATCAAAAGAATTTTTTTTAATCAAAATTCATCGTCAGATTAATACGAAAACTCAATGTAATATCATTAAATATTCAAAATTCATGACTTTATTTTAGCCGTCAAATATAAGCACGAATAATGCAATAGAAAAAAAAATAATGGTTGGTGGTCCAAGATTTTATTATATTTTGCTAATGAAATTAGGATAATGGTTTTAAATTTGTAAGAACCAAACAAGTTGTATAAGCACTTGCAGAAGCATTAATGCAAGCGAGTATTTCTCTTAATATTTAAACATATTTACCTTTTATTCTATAATATCATTGTTTGTTTAACTTACTTTGCATACTAATAAAATATGAAAATGGCATATTTTCATCACTGTTTTTCACAATTGTTTAATACAATTGTCTTTTCCTCTTTATTCTTTTATATTGTTCATTGAATAATTCCTTTATCCACTCAAAATTAATTTATACATTAATAACATAACTTTGACATGTAAATGTTATGTTGTTAATGAGGTTACATGGAAACCTATTTGGTAGGGTGGTTTGCAGAATATTTCGTCCGTATATAATACGAGGTATATCCACAAAGTAAGTTCTGTTTGGTTATATAAAATAAACCGTGAACAGATACAGAAACAAATTTATTGTACAAAAATCTACAGATGTTAAACTACTTTTCTACATAGCTTCCGAAATTTTGTAGGCACTTTCCATAGCGAATCACAAGTTTTTGCATTCCTTCTTCATAGAAGGATGCCACCTGTGCTTTCACCTATGCGGTAATATGCTCTTTCAGCTCGTCCTCATCATTAACCCCTTAACGGTCCCACGATTTTGAAGAAAATGGTCATAAAAGTGCCTATTTTTTATTCAAGAAAATTATACAAAACTGAGCATATGTACAATATTTGCATTCATTTTTTAATTTTTTAGTTACTTTTTAGCTTGAAATAAAAAAAAAGTATTCTTTCAGCCAGCATTCAGGGTTATTATGACTAAATGTTAGCTTTCCAACCGAGAGAAAATATAAAATATGTGTTTTAAGCATTCAAACATAATTTTATTGCATTTACACATAATGTAAAGAAATACTAGCAATTTTTTCTTGTGTGATAAATTTTAAAGCATGAGATGCATATGCCAACATCTCAATCAGGACAATAGTACCGAGTTTCCTTTCTGCTGACATCTAGTTTAAAATAAATTAACTATCTCTAAAAACATAACAAATAGTCTCAGCAGTCATCTGGCTTATATTTTGAGAAATAAACATGATTCTGGGCATAAGAAATAGATTGTTTTAATATTTTTGGAGCATTACTTTTGAATACGCCACCCCGGAAATATCACGGGAGCTAGAAATAGAGGTAGAAATCTCACCCCGTCATTTTCAAGGGAAGAAGGGGTTAAAGCCTTGACCACCAAAGAAAGATTTTAGGTCTAAGAAGAGATGAAAGTCGCTAGGAGCAAGATTCGGACTGTACGAAGAATGATCAAACATATCCCACTCAATTCTATCCCCCAAAGTGGTGTACATGACTTTTCTAGGTGTCAAGGTTTGCTTAGGCTTGAATTTCGTTGGGGAGGAAGAGTGCCTCCATTCCGGTGATTGCCGTTTACTTTCAGGGGTGTCGTAAGATACGCAAGTTTCATCCCCAGTGACTATCAGAGAAAGAAAATCATCTCTGTTTTCATTGTAGTGAGTCAAAGATTGGAGTGCCCTGCCCATCCGTTGCTTTTGGTATTGTTCTGTAAGAATTTCGGGCACACAACGTGAGCAAAGTTTTCGAAATTTCAGTTTTTCAGTAGCAATTTCATGAATTAGTGATCATGAGATTAGCGGAAATTCCATAGTAAGAGCCCTAATTGTAAACTTAAGGTTTTGCTGAAGCTTCTCTTCCACTGCATGAACCAATTCATGAGTAATCAAAGACAGGCGTCCACTTTGTTCTTCATCTTACACTTGATCACGTATTTCATTGAACTGTCTGGCCCATCTTCTAACGATTGAATCACTTATAGCATTTTTTCCGAAAATCTCGCAAATTTCTCGATAAATTTCATTTGGTTTAATTTTCTTTGCATTTAGAAAACGAATCACAGATCTGATTTCACAAGCGGCGGCATTTTCAATTAAGACTGACATTATAAAGAAGCACTACAAAGAACACGTAGGCAGAAACGATCTGAAAATGAACCACATATCTTCTCCTTGACTCAGAGTAACTGCCACGCATGCTTGGAACTACAATCGCAGTGCTGCCGCCGATAAAAATAGAAACTGAACTTACTTTGTGGACATAACTTCGTATATGACGTAGAGTAATCTAGAATGGAGCAGCTCTGTACTTATTTATTATCATGTCTTAATATCAGTCTCGAAGGACAAGTTTTTTGGATAGACAGACTAATTGACGGATTTAATTAATTCATAATATAATCAATAGTAACATTTTCTTTTTTTAATTCAACTTCAAAATTATTAAAATTTTAAAATTATTAAAAAATAATTTTCTTAAAATATATGCAGTTATACAAATCATATAGACTTTTAGGTAAAAATGTAAAAATTCACTCATTCTAAGGGTAAATGACTTTCCACATTTTACAGTAAATGTGCCAAAAGTAAACTGGAAACGATGAAATTTATATCATAGAAGAACATTGTAATTCTTAGATATTTGGAAAAGATTAGGAGATGAAAACGAATAGTAAGCATGCATTAGAAAAGGAAACATAAGAATAGTTTATTGCTAGAATGGCGGCAGTACAAAACAATAATGGCATGAGCAGGAGGAAAAACATTATGCCCCATTGGTAAGGTGTATGACCTCCTGTAACTATAATGTTTACATTGCACCATATAGTCATCTCAAAATAATATTATCTGGCAATTTTTCAGGCATGAGTCTCGTTTCTTTGCAAGCATCTTTGAAAATTATCTGTTGATGACGAGAGAAGATAGTAACTTTGCAGAAATTTCCGAAAAGCATCTTAAATATATTCAATATGATTCAAAATTATTGGAGATGTTCAACAATCTTGTATCACTTCCCATTTAAAAAGTTTTCTGGAAAAAGAGGAATTTTTGTAATCATACTTAAAAAAGTTTGATTACAAAAATGCCCATACATAAGTATCCAGAAACATGGTCAAATTCTACGAAACCAAAGAACAAACTGACAAGAGGCGAGGATAACTTCATTACATAAATTATCTCTAGTTACCAAACCAAGCAACTAAACAAATTGAATCAATTACCAAACGTGTACAGTTCTGTACTTCCACTCATCACTCTGATTCCTCAAACATGTACGTCAGCATCACTATAACTATATATTTCCCTAATGTTTCCCTCATATAAACCTGTACAAAAACTGATATTAAGATACTTGGGGAGATTAAGCAATTTTTACATGTTAACATGATATAAATGCATTGAGGAAATATTAGTCTTTTTGTTCAAGCTTTCAGACCTTTTTATTCATCAAATATTGTTTTAATGTTTTCTGGTGGAGGAAAATAACTTTTTTTTTGTTTTCTTTTGCAACATATTAATGAATATCCAATCACGAAAAATTAATTTTAATGCTATTATTTCGATATTAGCATTTCCATATATTTAATTTAGGAGCAATTTTGCCATGATCTTCTCATATAAAAAACCTGCAAAGATTTTAAGAACAGCAGAGTGTGTTTCGAATTCATTATTTTTCATCAGATTGAATCGTATAACACTATGTATTTCTCAAATATATAACTTCAAGTATTTTTTAATAAGTATAGACTGATAGACTTGTTGTAAAAAAATTGTACGCTACTATCATTTAGATAGCACATTTTAATTAAATTAAGAAGGAATTAATGTGTTTACTGAAAATTAATGTAGTAATAATTTTAAATAACAAATAATTGTAAAATTTCATGTAAGCAAAATAATTATATATCTCTTCCATCAATTCATTATAACGAAGCTCTATTACAATTCTATTTTTTCCCTGCAAATACGTCAAGGATGATTCTATTTATAAACTGAATTACAGACAAACCAAAATCAACTGTGCAAGCAAATAAAGGTAGAGTAAATGTGGGTAAAGAAAACCAAAAAAGTATGCTGAATAAAATATTAAAGAGAAATAAGTGTAGCATGTGGGTGTTTCTGAATGAATTTTGAAATGAAGTACATTACCTGCTCCATTAGATAAAAATACACGATTATTATTATATACCCTAAAAATGTATATAAACTTCATATTCAACATATAAAAGCACTGAAGAGACCATGAAAAGCCATTAATATAAATATATGTCAATGACATTTCAAAAAAAAGAAGAAAATCTTTCGTTCCTTAAATCTTTCACATTGATGTATAATTTAATCACAAAATTACAATGGAGGAAATGAACAATTCTATGAAAAAACTTTGGTTTCTGTGAAGGCTGTCAGATGAAAGTTTAAAAAATTTTTATATGCCCACTATGGTGAAGAATTTTCGATTAGAAAACGCTTTTTTCTTGCATGTATCAAATGACAAATAAAAGTTCCCATTTCTAACAACCGGAAAATTCATAGAGATATTCTTTTCTTTAAATTTTGAAGAAAAAGCCATAAAGTTAGAAAGAATTTTTTATTTCTGAAATGCAAATTTATCCAATGCAGGGAAATTATCATTTGTAAATATTTGTCCTATCGTATATTATCCAATAATCATGATTTCTAAGAAATTTTAAATCACGCATCAATTCGTTCGGTATGGTTGTCTTTAGAAAAGAAGGTAAAGAAACATGAGAAATATAACTTTAAAATATTTCAGAGAAGTTAGTATTTATTTGCTTTCACCTGTATGCTTTTTAATATAATAGTACATTTCAGTTACAAAGGACATTTAATTATGCTACGTGCAATCATAATTCCCACCTAATTGCAGAAGAGTGCAAACGCCATTTCCTACATCAACGGCATCCTTCTGGAAAGAAGGTTAAGAGAACAATTTAACGATTACAAACTATAAAACTCGTAGTTTCCTCAGGTAAAATGAAAAGGTTGAGCGCTTATAAATGGGATACAGAAATCGCCATCTTAGCTTATTCTTCAAGTACCCTTCTGCTGCTGTAAGAACAGCCATTACGGAATTCAACATATTTAAATCGACTTTATAGAAAATGCGTTTTCATATAAACTGGTATCCATAAATTATTTGCTGAATGCATTGTTTGATACGATATTTACAGGGAGACAGTTTAGAATCTTATAAATGTGTCAAAGCAATGAAAAATCAAGAAATATTAATACTAAAAATTATCGCTTATGGAACGATAAATGTCAATGAATGTATTAGTGGTTCTATAAATGTATGTTGTGTCAATTTTAGAAACACATTTGCTTTTCAACTTTATATAATATAATAGTATATTTTTATAGACATTATTCCAAACTAACTGATGGAATGATTTTAAAATCACAAGCTCTGTAGATATATTTCAATGAATTCGAAAAGCGTATCATTAAGTGACACATTATGAACAAACAATTTTGTTAGATTTTTTTAATAAAAAGAGAATGGGCTCATTTTGAAAAGTTTTAATGATTTCACTCAAAGTATTATTTGACCAGTTGTCTAAATTTAATGAAAAGAAATTGTTTTTGACTCTGTCTTTATAATAATCTATCTTAACATCTATATATTATTCCTGAAAATTAAAACGAGACTCTTAATCTAAAGTATGTGGGAAAATGATCTAATGCCTTTTAATAAAAGGGATGTTCAAATGTAAAGATAGGAAATGGCACTTTGTGTATAAATAAAGACTTTATTCAAAATACACATAATAGGCCAGAGCATAGCGATCCCATTCATCAACAATCAAAGGATTCCTTGCGCCCAGAATCCCTGTGGCCATGACGAGAACCAGTCCATCATAACATCCATGAGTTCGCTGTCCGAGTTGAAGCGCTTCCCTTTCAGATGTTTTATCAGGGGATCAAACACATGAAAATCGCAGGGCAACATTTCCGAGCTATAGATGGATGGGGGATCTGTTTCCACTTGGATTTGATCTATTCTACTTGTGTGAGTCGTGCGAAGGAGTGTTATAATGGAACAGAGCCGCACCCTCCGTGTGTAGCTCCAGTCTTTTGTTCTTCTTAGTCTTAGGAGTATCTCATAATGCGCATGAGAGTTAATGGCTCTTCTGTACTCCAGGAATTCAGCAAGTAGCATCAATTGGAAGAGCTCTATATAAGAGTCTCTGCTCTTTCCTGCGCATGCTCCGCCCTAAGCCGGGGACATCAGATACTCTAATCGCATCTCTAGATGTTTCGTTATGTTTTCCTATAGCGGCATAGGTTATGTATAGTACCTTATAATTCTAAAACCCCTTCTATCGCAACAAATTTTACAATGAAAATTATGAGAATCTGTATTCATCTAAATGAATGTATGAACATTTTTTTACTCATTGAAATGTTTCCGTTATGGCAGCTATATAAAACTTACAATTTCAACCTTCAGATGTTAAGATATTTTCGTACATTTAAGGAACTATTTGATGCATTTTGCAGCTAGAAGTACAGGATTAATTGAAATAATGAAAGAAACCTATATTTGTTTTCTTTTCGTAGACCTAATTTAAATAATATGTTCCCATTTCCTTATTCTGTATATAATGGAGAATTTTGTAAATAACAAACGAAAAGTATGGTTTATTTTTAATAAAAATACTATTCATTTAAATGAATAAATAAATCTCATTCGTTGATTTCTCCATTTGTAAGAATGAAGAGTAAGTAATTAGTCCCCAAATACTTATATGCATTCGTATTAAAACATTTTGATTTCATTTACGAATCTAAGTATTATTAAATATTTCACCGTTGCGTATTTTTGATTATTGGTAATGGAGTATTTCATTAAAGCAATGTTCATCGGATAACTTTAAAAGAGAAAAGCAAAATAAACATTCCAAATGAATCTATAAAACTTGAAACAATGCAGATTTTTTTTTAATTAGAATTTGAATGAGGCATGTAATTTATGTGTCATTCTGTTTATTATTATTATTATTATTATTATTATGTTTATTACCATTATTGTTTAATTTTTTCTCATGTTCGGTATTTGTTGAACTTCACTTAATGACGAACGCAAATTGAAATCTTATAAATTTTTCAATTTTTAAAGTAAAATATTTTATTAATAAAAATCTGCAGTTTAAAAAAATACTTGAAATTCTTCGAAAATAAGCCTATTTTAAATTTTAACTATTCTGTAAAACTATAGGAATGTCTTCTTCAAATTTTGAAGAGAGTGTCAATGCATGCATATGTTCCAAAGTAATACATTTGAATATATTTAACAAATTTGATTATTTTGAATTAATTTAATCGCTGATATAGACAATTTTTTTTATAAATATTTTCATTTATTATGTGTAAAAAATACTAGAATTAGTAAAAAAGAAACACAGATTTTTCTAGTAAACATTGGTCTTAAAAGAAGTCTAGTAAAACTAAATTTTAAAAATAAAATGGAGCAAGGTGAGGTAAGAAATCAAGCTATTACTAAATAATGATTGTTAAACCTGCTGTCTGCGAAAATTTATCGTAATATCAGTTGAGCAAATTGATTTTTAAAGGGAGATGCAATATATCGCATAAATATGGTAATATGGAAATTTTAGAATCTCAAAATTTATCAACATGCCATAATGTAGCTGTCCAAAAATGGTATTAAATTTCTGTAGAATTCATCTTAGTTGAGAAATGAAGGCAAACTATTATTTTTAAATATTCTTATAATTTTTTTCATTTTACTTGATATTCATCTTTAATATTTATATTGCAAGTCGTTTTATTTAATTTTTGCAAATTCCTTATACAATCTCTCACTTCCTCAACAAAATAATGTATTATTTTTATTTAACATATCATAAATTCATCATTTTGTATTCACTATCTAATTATTCCGTTATTTGGATTAATACTCCAGTTATTTGGTTTGAATAATCCATAAATTATCATTCAAAAGTAGACATTTAGAAATCATCTCTCAATGAATTATTTATTTTGTATAAAAAGGGTGTTAAAAGTGTTTTAAACGAAAGAAAAAAAATAATAAATTCATAATGTAGAAATGGCTCTTGGCTTAAATAAAAGTGGTAATATGTCTTTGCTTTCACATTATTGTATATTACAAATTTTCCTTTGAATGAGAGTGCTTTAAAGCTTCCAGAAAGATATATTTTTACATGAACCGAAGAGTCTGAAATCTTTTAACCAGATCATTTTTTTCCTTATTAAATGATTTAATGTTGTATAATGAATTTGTATTAAAATTTATTCTTCTTTCAAGATTTTAAAAATTGTCTTTAAAATAAATGGAATTTAATTTTCTAGTGTACGAAGGGGAAACAAAATAATGCAATCGTCAAAAGACTCTAGAATGACGTTTTGGCAAATCTCAAGTTTTTAATTCTTTTCAAATTCGAAAATCACATTTTTTACATTACGTTTGTCTGTTTGTATGCAATATGTAAACAAAATTTAAAAACTACATAAGCAAGATGATAAAATTTAGAATGTGGGTTTTTTTACACCAAATTTGTTAATGTCTATCAAATTTTGTGTGGAATTCATTCAAAGGAAACCTGTCTATTCGATTACTCGAATACTAACCAGAACGATATCTACAAAAAGAGACTGCTAAATATGTAATAGTTTGTAGTGCACAGAGTCAATATCTAAAACCCAGACATCTATTAAAATCATCATGGCGTTGAATTTCTATCTGTCTTACTATTTATCTAATTTCATTGCATCTATTTATTTCACAAGCATATAAATACTACAACTCAAAATCAGTAGGAATGGAAAATATAAAACATGAATGTGTCTCTATAAATATAACTCTAGTATATGCATTATTGGAATAAAAAATCCAATTGGTTGAAAATAATGCATATAAATACCAAATTTAATTTTTGGATATTTCCAGGGATCAAAGGTTAAATTCCAGGGATCAAAATATCGCCAAGGTGGAATTAAGAAAAAATTCTAAATTCACATCAGAAGTCAATATTTCTTATTGTTTGCGGGTTTCATGTATGGTACTCGAGACCTAGCTGAAGATCTATAATTTCAGACCAGAAGAGAAAGATAATGCATTTACTGGAGAATTTGCGAGAATGTTTTGGAGAAATTCTCCACACCTCCGACACATGTTTGATGGACCTTCGTTTGAAATTTTTCAGATACCTGAACAGTTTCATCCGTTCATGAATAGTCGATATTTTTTCCTAATTCATGACTGAAAAATCTTTCAAGTGAAAGTGATTAGAAACAAACGAAATAGAACTAATTTTTGGAAGAACTTCAAAAGTGTAACTTCATAAGATTATGAAAAATGATAAGAATTCTTTCAAGAATATTTGTTAAAATACTTCCTCTTAACTCTCAATAAAGGTTGAAGATATGACGAATAAATTTAAATAAATATATATTTGAATTGTCTATATTTTTTGTACCATGAGGAATTTTTCATCAAATAATTCAGGTTTTTCTAGAGCAAACATTTATACATTATAACATTTAAGTAAAACCGTATTTCAGGGTATATGTAGTTAAATTTTTCTAAGGATAAAATAATTTCAAGAAACGTAAATATCTGATTAAAAGATATAATCATGTATATCAAGTTAAATGGTATAATACATTTCAAAGTCTTGATACAATTTTCTTCTATCTGTTGAATATTATTAACTGATACATATACACTCTCCCAAATTAGCTGCTTAACTTCGATATCAGACAGTTAAGGACAATTTCTGCGGTTGGGGGAAATTGTCCCAACCAGCGTAAATAACTGAAAAGTATTAGCAAAAAATGCAATTAATCGACCTCAACAAATTTCTAACTCTCCTATGAATGTAGGCGACTTTTGTATTCCATATGATTGAAACGCAGTCAGATCTTGGAAACTTTGATTTATAGCTATCTAAGTTTTAAAAGTAAAATAATACGGCAGCACGAAATTCTGATGTCCTACTTGTTAATTCCTATGAATCAGACTAGATCCAGCAAAATAATATAATAAATAAAAATTTTAAAAAAGTACCATTTTCAAAGGCAATGTTATTTAAAAATGGACTGCTGATTATAAACGGCTAGTTTACCTTAGTCATTTTGCTTCAATATTGTAAGTTATCTGACTCATATTATAGTCATAAAATCCTTAATATTGTTGACAATGCGTTGTTTTACATGTTGTAATGACGATGCTATATTAAAATTGTCTATGGAGAATATATCAGTTAAAGGGAATTGATAATTGAATCAAAGCCTTGTTATATTTTGATTCATATGCAACTTCTTTCTATGAATAGAAGTATTTTAGTCTATACCATTTTTATTTTGGTTCTATTTGAAATAAATTTAATATATCAATATCTCAAAGCGTTTCAATATCTTAAATTGTTTTAAATAAAATAATAAAATAATCATTTTCTTTCAATATTTTTACAAATGTATATTCCAATTTTCTTTCAATATTTTTACAAATATATATTCCGCATTTACTTTCAATATTTAAAATGTATTTTAACTGGCTTTGCAAATAGTTTTAAAAAATTATACCGAAACTAATAGTAAAATAATTAAATATTTATTTTATTTCAATATTCTGACAAATATATTTTCCAAATTTTCTTTCAATATTTTAAAAACATTTATTTTAAGGGCCTTTACAAATAGTTTTTAAAATCATTAGATAATTAAATATATGTATTCAAAATTTCAGGTATAATATTGTCTTTCTTGTTGTAACATACATTATTCCAATGAGTTGCATGGCAGTCACTTACACATGGATTGGCTGCATACTTTGGGGAAGCAAAGTTATTGGAGAAAATACTGATCCTCAAAATCACGTGATAAAATCGAAACAAAGGGTAAGATTTTTTTCTTTTCAATAAAAACCAATTATTTCGTAAATATATATTGTTTGTCATGAGAGTTTGAAAAGATACTCGAAGGTACTACAAATTAACAAATAATCTTTTCGTCACTTATGCAACTAAGACATTTAATATAATGAAATCTACATCTTTGAAACATAGAAAATGCATATAATCTTCATATTTTTCCTGCCTATGTAATCGAGTTGCGTTTTATAAATCATCGCTATAAATTCAACTACAGTGATGTCAGTAACTGATTCCCATTAGTTTTATATCTTTGTAAATATATTTCAAGGAATTAAGTTATTTCTATTACTAAGTATCTTTTATAATGTCAATTCTTGTTATAACTAATCCCAGATGGTATAGAGGAGCCATGAATCCAAAAACTTCCAAAAAATTGTTAATAAAATCGGAAATGGAAGAAAATTTTAGAAAGAACAGAGAATCTTTTTAGGTTTTGAATTACCTATCTGATTTTTAATTGTTATTTTTATGCTTTATTTGCTATGTATTAAACGAATGTTTTGTTCCCTTTTTGACAGTTACTTTTGAATTCAAGCTTATAAAATCGATAATTTAAAATCGTTTTCATTAGTTCTGTGATACTGTTCTTGGGGAATCTTCTTCAGTATCTTTCGTTCGATGCTTCAACGGTATAGAATTTTGAATCACTTTTTGTTGAAAGTAAAGATACGTGTGAACATCTACAAAGTCTTCAAAAATAACGCAAGACCAATTTAATGGCATAGTGGCATCAAACTGGTGGCTCCTTGTCTATATCAGCTGAGAGATTAGGTTTGAGGTACTCATTCCAAGCGATGTTATACATGTTATTGAAGTAGGGATTATTATTGACTGTAACATCTATAAACATAAATTCTTGCGTGCATATTTAATTCTAAATTGGTTATGTTATGCTCATTGAAACTATATATAACCCACTGAGCCTCCAAATACTATAATCCATAGCCAATTTCCAAAAGTAATGCATCACTGTAAAATTGTCGTGACAAGAAAATAAGGAACAAATAAGTGTTGACAATTAATGATCCTAATATTACTTTATTATTTTTAATGATTGTAGATTCTTTTTAAGTCAGACAAATATGAGTTTCAATACCAAGAAAATATCAAAACATAAAAATGGATGTCTTTTTCTGTGCATATTCAGAAATCACATTTATTAAAAAATATAAATACCGATCCAAGTTATTTTGAAATATGAAAACCAAGCAATCCGTTAAACATACAAACATGAAGAAGAAAATAACAATTATATTTTTAAAAAACTGAACTCCCCTACTTTGGAGTTTTTTAATTCTTTGAAATAATAAGATTTAATATTTGTAATATTATATTATATTTATTTATATTATATATATATATATATATGTGTGTGTGTGTGTGTGTGGAAATTTAAAATATGGTTATATTCTATTTTTTACAATTTAAAAGAAACAAGGTAAAATATTCTGTAAAAACAAACATGCAATAAAATAAGGATAGTGAAATTTTGAAGTAAAAATTTTTAACAAAATAACTACAATCTAAATAAGGATATATTTCGTTAGTGAAACTACGCTTTGTTGGAAACACAGTTAGAACAAAACTATGCTTTAAATTTAGAAAGTTCAAAGCAATTTTTTGATGAAAAATTATGCTGTAATGAAAAAAATATGTGAGTGTTTTAATAGTGTGTCCTATTTTCTAGCCTTGCTATGTATTAGATTTCACCAATATTTCACTATTTTTTTAGGAAAGTTCGAGTCTAAGTTCTCAAGGTTAGAAAACTCGAACCTCTTCTAAAAGCCATATAGATTATAAAAAAGAAAATCACCGAATAAAATATCCTGAAAAATTTTTATGACTGTAGAAAATATTTTCAATCATATCACCAATGGAATGTATTATTGTAAAATATGCCATCTGTTAGTAAACTATTCTCCAGTATTGCTCTAGGGCTTTCTATTTCAGTTTTACACTTTTATTAACTTTTATTCAGAAAGTTATATAGAAAAAGCAGAATATACAGAAAGATTCCAATGCAAAAAGGTCACTATTTGTGTGACTTTCTAGAGTTATTTGCTCTCTAAACATAGCATTTTACTGCCTTTATCGACATTTTTTATCGATATATAGTGGATCAATGAGCAACGATCTATAATTTTTGGAATCTACTATTTCGAATAAAACTTAAGATCAAATGAAAAAAGAATCATAAGTGCATTTACGATTCAATTGCGTTTCTTAAGAAAGAATTATTTTCTTACTCCATTCATCGAAAAAAATTGATTCAATTTTAGCTTTTAAATAATGAATATGTATTAAATAATATATATTAATATATATTAATGATTCTAATTTTCAAAATAGGATACAGATATTTTTTTTCACAATATACATTTAAATTTCTTGAAGATTCAATACAACGATCACTACAATATAACTCTTGAAATATGACATTTATTTTATTTTTAATGAAATTAACTTACATTTTAAATTTTAAAATATAAAATTATCCCTTTTCATGTATATTAAATGCTTGAATATTTAATCATTCAAATTTTCAAAATAGGAGGCGTATGATTTTTATCCTTATTCTCCAGAATTCAATACATCAGTCCGGTACATCGAATCAGAAAAAGATTAATCAGATTATTTTGTACAACTAAATAGTTAAAAAATAATTAAAATTATTGATGTCAAAAATCAGAAAATAACTATTATTAAGAGTTAATCTAATTCAATATAGTAAATTCTAATTGCAATGTTTATTGGAATTTTGACACTTGTCGGTTTGTTAAATTCATTTCATTTAATTTACAGCTTTCTCTAATTAGAGTATCTCACAGCATATGTAATGCAGATTAATATGCAGTTCATCGTTTATTAAACGTAACCATCAAACACCGTTTCCTCGTTTAACGCGTAATAGCGAGTGTCAATTTTAGATACCTGATGTGGGTTTATTAATGTAATATAACATGTTTGAAACTGATTACAGAATGCTGATTTGTTGTATTAATAATCAAAGGTAAGATGCCACATTTTAATTACAATACGGCGAGAAAATATTTGACAAAGAATATACGAAATATACACTGTCTGAGTTTAAATGATTAAAGAAATTTAAAATTTGTTGAGGTAAAACAAAAGTTATGGAGTTCATAACTAACAACTTATGATTTTCAGTTTTAATAAATTTATTTAATCATTTTAGGCAATGTTATTTATTTAATACATAGACTTTGGAAATAATTGAAAGAAATAGGATTTTAAAAATTATTATTTATTGAATTGATACTATGCAAAATCGAGCAACTTGGTTTTTTAATTATTTATGCTGATTTCTGGTATCTACATATGTTACTAACAGATCAATCGTTTGCCAAAATCTTCTAAAAAGTTGCTCACAGTTTGTTTGCTTTAAAAATTATTATTCAAAATCAATAAATTTAGAAAATATATCAGGCATTTTACAAAATCTGTTGAGATATTGCTTAAATTTTTGTTTAAATAAATGAACTTAAAAACTAATAAACAAAACAGTTGTTATTTTCCGCATTTATTTTTCGATAATCTGATGCTAGAATTTCCTTTTCTGTTTTCCTTTTAGATAAATAAATTGAGAAATAGTATTTAAATATAATTTACTATTTAGATATTTATTAATTATTATTTTCATAACAAATATAAAATATATATTAACTTTTCATTTATAGTGCCCTAAAAAACTATTCTTTTTTAAATAATAAGTTTTGACGAAATTGTTTAAAATATATTAAAATAATTTACCTATTTCAAGAAAATAAGCTAAATGTTTTTTTTTTCTTCTCTAACAAATATTTTCCAAATAATTTAATGAATAAACTTAAACAAACTTAGAAATTTAAACTTATTTATCAGAACATATTTTATATAGTAATTCTATATTTTTTATTATAGTACCCATGATATTTTCTATTTATTAAATTAAATAATATAAAAGATATTTTTACAACATTAAACTGTCTACAAATACGAATACAAAAAAAAATTCTTAGCAACATTTTGTAATGATTTATGCACTTGAAATCCCTTATGGATGTTAAAATGATTGTTTTTTCAGGTTGTGATTATGTTGGTTGCTATTATGCTGCTATTTGCAATATGTTGGTTACCGTACCATATTTACTTTTTGTATACCTATTACAATTCAGATATTCTTCAAACTCATTTCATTCAGCATGTATATCTTGCTATTTATTGGCTTGCTATGTCGAATTCTTGTTACAATCCTATAGTATACTACATAATGAACGCAAGGTAAGTAATATTCAGATATTTATATGCATAACGAACGATTTTATAGTATCATGATATATTAACTGGATTTATGGTCATATTAATTCATTCTATTTCGGGGAGCTTTAACAACAAATAATTCAAAATTGTTACATTTTTAAACTTATCACATCCTTTCTCTCATACTAATAATAGTATAAAATTGATACTGATATAATGTTTTTTCGAATGCAACTGTAAATTAAGTTTCAGCGGAAACCTACCAAATCATTCATCAAAATTCCTTTTCTATGACATCTGGTATTTGCTTTGACATATCATTTAGTTTTTAGATTAGACTAGAATTAGGAATTATAGCTTTTATTCTAATTTCCTCCATTGATCAAAATTAATTGTTTTATTCTAATCTACCCATTATTAAAGTAAGATTAAAAATAGAGAGTTTATAAGCAAACATTAAGATTGACTAATTCTTGATGCAGTAAAAGAAAAAAAAATCAAAAAAGGGCAAAACAGTATCGGTGTAGCAGAATGCCATATCTAAAATATGAGGCTGAAAATAAATACGAAGCTGAATCTTATGCTGATGCAAAAAGCAGACATGTATTTTACGATCACCAAAAAGTACTTCAAAAATTAAAAATTCAAGTATTACTTTAAACAGAAGAGATACCATAAGATTAGTTACATACACCATTCAAATTTTCACAGTGCTTGAATTTAGAAAATAAGAAAATGAAAAAAAGTGAAAAAAATATCATGTCCCAAAAACCCATTCTTACAGAAGAGAAACAAAGGAAAACTCCATAACCAAACGATCCGGCCTGTAAGTTTAAAAAGAATTAGAAAAATAATTGAAGAATTGGGAATTTAAATCTGATTACTCAAAATAAAATTTCCGTGTAATATTTATATTTTACCAAATAATTTAATCTAGTTCTTGAATGTTATTTTGCTTATTTGTTTCCTTCCCTACTATTAACAGGGGACAAATAAAATTCAAACAGCTTTGCTATTCTATGGAATAAATTAAATGTAAGAAATGCTACTCTCATTAAGGAACAATGGAAGATAGATTTTAGATTTTCGGAATCTTACATTTTAGAATTATTATTCTTGAAATATCTAGTTCTCTACACCTCGCTGAAAATTTTCAAAATTCTATTGTATCTGATAAATTCAATTAAATTCAAGTGTAAAACTTTGCATTCCTATTTTCTTCATGAAAGAAGTTTCATTATTCAGAATTGTGTTTATTTTCTATATCTTTTTCCCCATTTTAGGATTTTTGATTGATGAAATTTATCTAAATGCAATTAATCAATGCGTCGACTTAAAAATCAAGTTTTTCTCGAAATTCTGATTCAATTAATTTAAATCTTGATTGACATGTTTAACATTTATTTATTAATTCAATTGATCAAAAATTTAGGAAATTAACTAAACAGTAAAAAGTATAATTGAGTACAAATTGACATTTACCAACATATATTTAGCTATATATAAATTTATGTTCACAACTTTGGAAGGATGAAAATTTAGCTCGTAAAAATAGTAAAATAATTCAATTAAATTAATTCATAGAAGTAATTATTTTCACATCAAATATGATATATTTGGGATATTACATTTTCGTGTATGAATAGCACTTTATAAGCGTATAATGCAATGAGTTTTCAAATAGAGTACAAATGGAAGATTCATTATTTGCAGGAAAAAAAATGAGATTTGGTTTCCAAATTATTTTAATATCTTTATACATTAATTATATAAAATTATTGTAGATCAATTAAAAATATGTGTTTGTGTCTATCAAGAAAAAACTTCTAACATAGTGAAAAGTAATGGTAAGTAATCTCTACATTCTATTTTGAGGTCTCCTTTAACTTCAATTATGTAATTTCTGACTTTTAAAAATAACCATTTCTTAAGATATTTATTCAAATAAAGGTACATTAATCTAAAAAATATATATTAAATTTAAGTATACTTTATTTTTTTGTTGGTTGATTCCGAGATAATTATAGTTCAAAAATTATTTATGTCAAGCAATTATGTTTGAAATTAATTAAGTGAAAACTTTATTGTAAGCTTTATTTATTTAATTTAAAATTTACTATTAATCTAAAACATTACATAAGTGGTCTCATAAAAAGGTTATTTTTTCAATAAAAACAATTTTAAAGGAATTTAAAATAGCATTTTATGCATTTATATTCAAGATAATTTCTGCGATATTTCTGCTCAAACTGGAATGGTTTATTATAAAGCAAATATTTGAGCTCAGAAATTCTTGTTATGATTGATTATTGTATATAACCAAATGATAAAATGTGTTTGTGGTATGGTTATATATATAAAAAATAATAATTAATCGTAATGAATAAAGAATTAGTTTTAGCTATTCAGAATAAAATGATACAATAGAATTCTATAATTCTTAGATTGCAATGGACAATCCAAGTATAGAACTAATTTAGAATTACTTGATGTATAAGTGATATAAATCAAGTGCTCAAAATAAACTTAATTTAGGAAATTAATTTGTATCTAAAAGGATAATAAAATGATAAAACTTCAAAGCAAAGGGACATGAATTAGAAGTCTGGAGCTATAAGATGTAGGTTTATAACCCCGTCTTCTAGAACGTAGCATGTGAATTTACTCTACTGCTAATGAGAAAAAGGGAGACTAAATTTGATATAAACTGACTATTGAACAAAATAAGATAAAGTTACAAATCAATGTTCATTAAATGAAGAACAATGTTCTTATTATTTTGTTCTTAATTTTAATCAAATTTTGACAGGTGAAAATTTATTTTCTAGGTGATTCATTTCAAATTATATCATAAAATATATAACTTTTTACCGTCATTACTAGTTTACTTACATATAAATTTATATATTTTTTAAAATTTAATTCAACTATGCAAGTGCAGGTCTAAACTAGGTACAATATTGTAAAAAAAAATGCTCTCTGCAAAATCATTTTTATCGCAAATTTGAAAATATGTCAGATGATCTTCCTTTAATGTAATTATTTATTTCCAGATTCCGGGGATATTTTCAAGAAGTGGTATGCGTGCATAGAAAAATGAAGCCATCTGAGGTTATGAGATTTGGGGAAACTGGAAGATCGATTCCCCTCATAGCCAAAGCATCCATTATAACTTCCAACAGAACTCGGTCTTGCAGAATGACACAGCCTCGATGTCAAAGAGAATGGGACCCCGACTGCCAGGTGAAAAGAGCTTCAAATGACCTTGAAGCTGCAATTTGAAACCACTTTAATTAAACTACCAATTCCTATTCGCATAATTCACAAATATAATGACTCTGGATGAATTGTCGCACTTGCGAAGCACATGTTTTGAAGCTTAGGAACACTTCGCTCCTGTCAAGCACTATAATGATTTCATCTAGTTTTAAATGTGCAAATTAAAACCGAAGTTAGTGCAGAATTTCAATTAACTTTGAGAGAATAATTAACTATTAAACTCGGGCATTTCCTGTTATGACTGAATTTACATAATTATCTTCATGCTGGATGGTGATTCTTTCTGTATATTAATTGTGATAACCAAGACACTTAATTCAATAAAGGCTCGTTGTCTTCGTAACTGATTCATTTGAATTCTGTGAAATGTTTAAATTTTCCAACAACATCTGTTTTATTTCATAAGAATTAATAATATTTTAAATCGCATATCTCATAACTGTGATACTTTCCAGATTATCTAAATTGGCTTCATACATTCTGTCTTAAATGTGTTACTTTAATTTTTTTCCATTCAGGGTTTATGAAATTTTTGATAAATATGTGGTATACACAGATCAAGAAATTTTTTAAAAAACCATTAAACATTCCACTTAAATAAAATATTATCTGACGAAATCATATTAATTTATATTACTTTGCAGATATTAAAATTTTATAAAGGACTGGCTGATGTTCATCTTATTCAGACACCAAACTTAAGAAGCTAAAGATCTGTCTGTGCAAAATTTCTTCTAGAAATATTAAAATATTAAAATTCAGAATGTTATAGCTTTAATAAAAGATGGTTATTATAATATTATTACAGTAACAGAGAAATATAATTTTTTAATTTTATGTTTCTAGGAATATACGCTACTTCATATGCTTAAATGGTTACTTCAAATTATTTCTTTGGAATAATTTCGAAATATTAAATAATTTTCAGTATCGATCTGCAAAAATTACGTATTATAAAATGTGATTTAATTTCTAAGTGTGTCTTTGATTGTTTAGGAAGTATTAAAAGGGAAATAAATTAAATTTTGGAAGACAAAAATAATAAGTATTTACTCAATATAACTTCTTAAAATTTAATTACTGAATTATGATGTATTTATAAATTGGACGGATGCTTTCAATAAGAATTTCTAAAATTATGTTTTGTAAATTTAATCTCAGCATTTATTATAAAAGATATCAATATTCCAAAAGATACAAAAAATGAATAAATATATTTTGATTCCGACTGAATGTAAAATTTAAGCAAATAACCTGTGCAAAATAAAATTGTGCTAAACAAAGGCTATCTACATGAGTAAACAACAATAACATGACAATTAATTATATGTCCTTCATAAAATAATGACCTCTAATTACACAAAACTTAAGGATAAATTAATTATATAGTTAATAATAGCCCAATTCCCCACTAATACTTCTTTACCCCATCAAAGCTCACATAAAATATTTTTGATTTTATTTTATGAACTGTTTTTTTTTAGTTTTTAAAAAACTAAGAAATTACACAATGCAATAATACAAATTTATTTATGATAAAGTTATTTAAATAATTTTTTTATTAATTTCGGATATATATATTTTCCTATGTTCAGCAAAGTAATTTTTTTTTTCTGAAATTAAGTTCGATCTAATTTCATTACTTTCCGATATTGCTTAATCATGGAGAGTATTTTCTCTGCCATCATTTATACAACTTCATACGCTCTCTATGATTAATACATTTATTGATTTAGTTCGTTAAGTTTTATTTATTTATTTAGTTTAGTAAGTTTTATTCAATTCTTGCTCTCAATGAAATTGTTTTCATTATACAATTTATGAGAATTTCTTTTGAGATTGTTTTCCCCATGACAAATTTTAGACTTGCTTTTAACATAACAGTTATTATAATTTCAAATACTGTTTCTTTACAAGATATTTAGGGGCACCGACATTTAAATGTTTTTAATGGATTTTAAAGACATTTTTCTATCATTCTTTTCTGGTTCCACTGTTAGGATATTTTTCATTTTTTTAATTGGCATATAAATCTATACAATACCATTTTAATCCTAATTCCAATAATACAAAAATCTTGAAAAATTAAGTGTATCGTCTAAATTTTTTAGTTACTCTGAAATCGGTAGAATATATTTTAATGTAGAGAATTGGTAATCAAAGCCAACTTTCAAATGTCAGTTATTAGCACAAAGTTGCCAACAGCATTGTTATGATATCCTCATTTGGTACTCTGATGCACTCAGAATGTGATTAACATCAAGAAGAATATCGCGCAATAGAAGTGTTTAAAAATTGAAATACTTTACCGTTTGCAATCAACTGTTTATTAAATGGAACTGCAATATGTTTTAAAAACATCTATAGTATTCAAAAACTTTTTGCACTACACACCGAATATCAAAGCCGTCAACAGTTATTTATAATTAATATATCCAATATTATCAATATTACATATTAATCAAAAAGTATATCTAGCAAATCAATTAGCATTTTTATATCTTGTCTAGAATTTAAACTACAACAGCATAAAAAAAGTTATACACCTTGGAAATAACTGTCAGTTTTTCAGTTATAAATTTTCATAAATCTTACAAGAAATCTATATATTACTTTGCGCTTCTTTCTTTTGTGGACTGATACTCAAAACTGAATCGTTTGAATCTTGCTAAACAAATATTTTTTCATTTATTTATAATCTAACACAATCAGGAATTTTCCATTTACGAAAAGGCAAATTTATTTTCATGATTAAATTTCTCATATGAATTTTCATACTTCGTTCTAAAATCGGAATATTCTGCGAAGGAGAATAATGTTTAATCGACAGGGAATTTTCAAATATTCATTTTTCTTTTACTTATAATCGAAAAATAAATTGAAAATATAACATAAATATTTTGAGGAAATTTATAATTTAGAAAAATATCTATACATAACTTTTTATCCCTATTCTAGAATATTTTCCACTAAAACAGTTTTCTGAAATAGTAAAATATATTTCTATATTTTCAGAATTGAGGATGTAAATATTTAGCATTTTTTTTCATACTGACAAGCAAACCGAAAGGAGTTTTTCTCCGATTTCTCTCATTCATTCGCTAAGAAAAAAAAATTCTTAATATTAACCTTTGGAGAAATGTTGCTTAATATTAACCTTTGGAGGAAATTAAAATATGTTGTTTAACCATGATGTTCTGTTCGGGTCTAAGTCACACGATATTAAGTTTATATGTTTGTAAAAATGTATAATACAAGAAATATTTTCATGAATTTTTCTGACATTTTTGGTAAATAAAATAAACATATATTCCTAGAGGTTTTTAGGTTTATTCTTATTCCGAAGGAATATTTTTTTAATTTATACCTAATGTATTGTTCGAGTTAATATGGCCCGAATATGTATAGTTCAGGTCAATCAAAATAAAAAATTCATTCATTTTTACTCATAAATGTTCACTTTTGTTTGGAATAATTCAAAAGAAAAGAATAACAATAATTTCTATAATTTATTCGATTTCGAAACCTGTTTCGTTGATTTATGCGTTTGGTCACATAACAAGAGAGCGCATGTAAGATACAATTTGCAGGTGGGCAATCTCTTTGCTTTTATTGCAATTTATTCTTATGAGCTTTTTGCATCATGGCAAAGAAGTTAGCAGCAAATTTGACAAAAAAACCCATTAATAATCAAATTATAATTCAAATAAAGGGACTGTTGGTACTCTTTATCAACTTTTAAACACATACACTCGCGAAAGAAAAATAAATCGATGGCAAAAGATGTATAATACAAGAAAAGAATTATACAAGAATTAGACAAGACGTAAAAATGTGTAATGCAAGAAATATTTTCATGAATTTTTCTGACATTTTTGGTAAATAAAATAAACATATATTCTTAGAGGTTTTGAGGTTTATTCTTATTTCGAAAGAATATTTTTTTAATTTATACCTAATGTATTGTTCGATTTAATATGGCCCGAATATGCATAGTTCAGGTCAATCAAAATAAAAAAAATCCATTCATTTTTATTCATACATGTTCACTTTTGTTTGGAATAATTCAAAAGAAAAGAATAACAATAATTTCTATAATTTATTCGATTTCGAAACCTGTTTCGTTGATTTATGTGTTTGGTCACATAACAAGAGAGCGCATGTAAGATATAATTTGCAGGTGGGCAATATCTTTGCTTTTATTGCAATTTATTCGTATGAGCTTTTTGCATCATGGCAAAGAAGTTAGCAGCAAATCTGACAAAAAAAACAATTAATAATCAAATTATAATTCAAATAAAGGAACTGTTGGTACTCTTTATCAACTTTTAAACACATACACTCGTGAAAGAAAAACAAATAGCTGGCAAAAGATACTATTCTGTAACATGCTTGATATTGCTGATTACAATGCATTTGTTCTATGGACTTCAATACATAATGAATGGAGATAAGACAAATTGGCTAAATGAAGGTTATTTTTGGAAGAAAGGGGAAAATCACTCATTTTTCCACACATCGGCACAAGACCACAACTACAGAGAAGAAAAATAGTGAAATGAATACAGAGAAAAACGTAAAAAGGGCTCTCAGGATCTGCTGAGAGTACTTCATTATGTGCCAAACGTGTAAGCTCTGTCCATCAAACAATGGCAGTAAAGCTAATATGTTATGCTACAATGGTAAGAATAACATTCGCAATTCTCACAAAAAGTATAATTGTTCAAATGATAAATAAAAGTAAGTTTTAATTTTGATTACTTTCATGGAGAATACATATTATTGTATATTATAATTTAAAATATTTTGATAGATGTTTTATATTTTTAGATCCCTTTTTAAACTTATATTATTGTTTAAACCATTTCTTAACTGACGTAGTTAAGAAAAGAAAATACTGCAGAAAAGTTTTCTGAGTCGTGTGTAAAGTAAATAGGAATAGAAGAACAGGATCAAACACAATTTGACTTTATTGATTATTTTAACAAATAGTTTAAACTTCAAACTACATTTAGTTTACGTTCTCTTTTTTAAAGCATCACTATTGCCTCGACGGATTTAGTGAGCACTAGACTATTTTATGTAACGATTATTCTGTGGAATCGGTTTTCGAACCTGAAAACCTCTGATTCCGAAGTTGGGATGTGACCATCAGGCTACCTCCACCCATTTTAATTTGTGAGAAGTATTGCTTTTTTTTTTTGAAAGCTTCAAAATGTTTTTTTTTTTTTTTTTTTTTTTTTTTTTTTTTGCTATACATTTTCTAATTTTTAGTAATGTCAATGAAAATTTCAAAAATAATAGAACATACGAGATTCAGGGCTAGTATGTAGTGCTCTTTAGTCTTGAATGAGTGAATGCCAAATTCTAAGCATTACTGGTTAATTGTTGTACAGTGTTTTAAAAACTAATGCCGGAAAATAACAAAATTAACAGCAATTTTTACAGCAAACACACGCACATAAAAATATATATGAAATAAAACTGCAGAAGAGTATTCAAACAAAAAATTAAAAAATTCCACCCAATAACTAAGAAAACAAGAAGGGAAAGAACATACCAGCCACAGGCGAAGGAATCTCACCATATCATCCCAACTGCTTTTCGAATTTGAATACAGTGGCAAGCAGAGAAAAAATTGTTAATGGAATTTCTGATCGCCATCTGTATTATTTTATTTTTAAGTTAAACATTAACAGTTCATCATTTCTTCTTTCATTAAAATATTAATATTGCAGTAGTTTTTCACAAATTATTATTGTTTAAATTATTAACAAAACAATAACACATTTAAAATCATAGTATAATTTTAAAAAAATGTGTTTACTATATTCCAGGAATTAAATTTCAGCATGTTTATTGAAAAACAATTATTTTATTAGCTAATTAGATTTTTGGAGGGGGAAAAAGGATCTTCCAACAAGTATGAGAATATTTCGACTGGCAGTAGAAAAATATTTTTTAATATGTAAACAAAATTAACCTAAGTTAGCGCTGTTTAATATGCAGAATATTAATTTTTTTAATAAATAAATTACAGGCATTTTATACATTAAAATACTTTAACAGTGAAATCTGTGTAATATATAAAATTAGTAATTGCCTAAATAAAGATTTTCATAATATTTAGTATTGGAATTTCAGTTCAATTATCAAATTTGGCTGTTAATATTTGCTTTAAAATTTCGTGTGCAGAGTAGTAGGGGTAATTACTGAATCAAAGCTATATTATTAAGTTAAGTAAGTAAATATATCATCGAAACTTTATTATTTCATAATTAAAAATAATAATTACATGTTCGATTTAATATCATAAATGTCTCTTTTAGCGTTTGAAATAATTAATTTTAAGAATTAAAAGGCAATTAAATGCTATAAATAAAAATTGACACTTTATACATCTTAATTGCAACAATTGAAGTAATTTAAATTATTAATCAGAAAGATAAAAAACTTGTTCAGCATGTAACCGAATCCCTATCATCACCTCTTTTCTTCGAATAATACTATCCTGAGGACAATAGCTTTCAACTTTCTTCGTAATTGTGGTAATGTTATTCGCCGTAAGATATTTCTATAAATATGATTAATTTGAAATAAGACTTTTCTGTTTGGAAATTCGAACATAGCCACAGCTAAAAATTCTGGATACGTTTTTAGTCATAAATTAAGGAGAATGAAATTAATTTCAGAAAACATTAATATTGAGAGCAGTTATAATTATTTTATATCATTATTTTTAACAGAAGGAATAATCTTCAGTTCACAATACTTAGTGTTTTATATTAAAAGGTTTAAAATTCAAGCACTATTCAAAATGACTATGAAGTGAATATTAATGTATTTTGAGACAACATTTTCAACTATGCAGAAAATATGAGTGGTCAACGTTGGCATGTAAGTGATGAAATAATTTAGAAACTCTTGATTTCTAGCTTTTCTTGCTGTCAACATTTTCCTCAAATGAAATTTAAATGTTGATGTGCGGACCAAAATCAATTTGAAATTCCTTATTTCAGCTAATGTGGAAAGTTAATTTCTGGAAAATTCTTAAATTATAAGGGGTAAAATTCTCAAGAGAAAAATGTAATATCAAACGAAACGAATGATACCTTATGAAATTATCCAATTTCTTCTTGATAAAATTAAAAGGCTCCCAGTTTCTCAAAACTCTAGAATTTTCAAATGTTTCAAAACTTCTAAGGAATGTTTACAGGAAATCCTATTTCATATACATATTTTGCTTCATTTTTGTTATGATTCTGAAAATATCTTTTTCTAAAGTTCAAAATATATAAATAGTCGGCAGTAAGCTTTTAGAAATTTTATCATATTTATGAATATGATTATAGTATTGAAAATTTATTGGGTAAGCCTATAACTGAGATATTTTATTATCCATTTGTTTAAGGAAATTTATTGGCTATAAGAACCTATATCTGACTGATTTTATCATTCGCTTGTTTAAAGGAATTATTAGTAAATGAAAAGGCTTATTAGTAAATGAATTTTCTAAGGGTATTATTTTGTCTTTGGGAGCTTGAAAATCGTGTTAGAGAAGTTAAGCAGCAAAGTTATTCCTACATACGTTTTCATTTAAAATAGAATATGTTTGTATTTTAACATTCCGCGAAGATATTTAGATTTTGAACCATAATCAGTTAAAGAAGCCGACGCTGCATCTGATACAAAATTATTTTAACATTTTCAACACATTTGCAGGATAGCATTATATACTAGATAAATTAAACTTATATAGAAATTATATTTGGCACCATTCTTTAGCATTTGATACTGCATTACTTATTCTAATCTGCATGTTTGTAAAAAAAAATTATCTGTAACATTTAGTACTTCATTGCTAATTCTAATCTTAATGATTGTAAAAAAATTATCTGATGTTTGATGCATTAAAACTCACTTAGATTTTTCAATATAAAAGGTTTGCACATATTTTGCTTTTCAAGGAATGCCATATAGAGCATACTAAAATTACCGTCACTTAAATAATAATAAATTCACAGCTTACATACTTTAAAAGCAAGCTTTAAACCAAATTTTGTTAGCACAAGATGTTTAGTGTAATTTTTTTTAAGTTTCAGAGCGTCTTCTTTTAAAATCATCTAATGCAAATAAGAAATATGAGACACTATCTATATCCAGCAAGAATTTCTTAATAAAAGGTGGAAAACTGAGATGACAGTTAAATACAATTGTCACATAATTCGACTATTTACTTTCAAATAGCATTATAGTGAATGCTGCCTAGTTCTTATTTTTTCGCTGTAAAAGCATGTCTGAATAGCAGTTTCTCAGAAAGTAGCAAAGATTGAGATATTTATAGCAAGCATTTCAATCGTCTTGTTAAAGTTCACTTGCTAAGGTCAACCACTCTTTAACTAAGGTTTTTGATAAGAAATAAATCTCAACTCGATTTCATTGTCTTAAAAATTAAAGGAAATCGAAATCACTTTTCCTTTTCCCAGATTTAATTGAGAAACAGTTTCTATGGAAGAAAAATGTTTAACATTATTAGACTCAAATACCCTGATAAAAAAAGTTATTAGAAGTCTTTTCTTCTTTGATTATTATATTAAATAAATGAGCCGAAATAAATGTATATGTTTTACAATACAAAAATAGAATATTCAAATGGCTGAATTCTTAGCACATTTTCTTTTATCAAAACAGAAGCGAATTTCTTAAGGTATCCGACTATGTTAAAAACACATGGTATTCGACCACATTGCTGATTTTTTAAAAAGTGTTATTTCTTGTCATTCAGACTTTTCTCTTTCCAAAACAGTTTGTTTTTTCTAGGAAAAGGAAGGTCTAACCTATTATCCAGAGGAATTTCAAGGAAAATTTATTTTTCAGCTAAAATGTGTTTTTCACTTCGGTTTTAATTTTCATAAAAATTATCCACCATTAACATGATATCCCAAAAACTAACAGGGGTATTAACATATAGATTTCAGTGCCCGTTTTAAATAATAGGGGCAATGAAATGAACCAAAAATTTTAGTGTTGGTGAAAAGCTTTTTCATTTATAGGTGTTTTCAGAACAATTAATTTGTGAATTAGTGGGAAAAAATGCATATACGTATATTTTTACCCGCGACTTCATTGCATCTCAAAATATTTCTTAGATTTTGGTTCATTTCATTCATCTTATCTTCTATTACTTATGTACAAAGAAAAATAGGTTTGCTGCATTACCATTTTGTGTAGAATGTTAACCATTTTGGTCAAATTTCATTCAAATTGACTACACATTTTCCTATTTCTCAAAATATATTATAATCACAAATAAGGTTTTTGTATTTGTAGTGTTTATAATTGATAATACATCTAAAAACCAAAAATAGTTTTAAAAAAATCCAATTTTTCGAAATTTTTTCTTTGAACGTAGTCGGATACCTTAAATTATTGTTTTAATTTAAGTAATGAATCATTTATAAATCAATTATTGTCTTACTAACTTTGAATCCATAATTAGCTACTTATAATAAAATTAAATTATTAATGATACCAAATATAGGGATTCAGTAAATTAAACAGATTATTAAAAGGAAAGTGCTACCCCCATTTAAATGGAGTAGAAAATATTTTATGCTAGGGTATATAATAACATTATAAGAAAGAGGAAACTTGATAATTTTATGAATAATTCTGGGTACAAAATAGATGAATTAATTTAATTGACACACTTTTAAAGTTTTAAATTTTGAAATAAAACATAGAAAAGATTAAGAAATTGTACGTATGATCCACACATAATTCCTTCCATTCATTTCCTTTAAAATAAACCAAATTTCATTTCTAGCAATTGGGTATTTTTATGTTCTATTATTGATAGAGTAGAAGTAGAGATTGCTTACAATTGAAATTTTTTTTAAACTGAATCGCGAAAATCCTGTAATTCAAAAAACTAATATTAATATCTATATTTTTTAATTTTTGCTTTTCTTTCGTATAAAAATATTACGTTATGGTTTATATATATGTGTGAATAAAAATTAAAAATTAAAATTTATGCGAACAATATTTAAAATAACCTTCAATAAAATATATTCCTATATCCGTACATCGTTTTTGAATAGATCTCAAAAAGGTGGATGAATTTTTTTTAAGCTTTAGTATGAACAAAATATTCTTTGAAATAAACTTTTACAAAGAAAATTCAGTTCTGAAAGTAATAAGATTAACTAGAAATTGATGAGAAAGAAATTGCTTTGAGCTGAACTTGCTTTACCAAGAACCTGAGAATAAATTGTAAATCCCATAAACAGCTTTCTCAGATGTGCAAATACTTTTAAATATGTTTTATAAAAAATTTCACGAATGATTCGAAATATGTATGTTAAAGATTTTTTTAATGTGAATTTCTCAAAATGTTTTTTTTAACTTACAACATACAGATTGCTCTATTAAATTATACGAAACTTATAGAAAATGTATCAAACTTCCAACTGAACGTATATTAAAACTGAAGATAATCTTCAAGGAAACATGATTAAATACAATAAATATTTTTAATTGATGTTTTGTTCAAATTTCAATGACAAATCTCCTTGGGCAATTGATGTAAAAATTCTATCAAATACGGTTTGATTTAAAAGGATATAAGGTTGCAAAGATTTCAATTTCATTTGTCCACTAAAAGAAATGGAATTCCAGAATTTATTTCCAGAAATTTATATTTTCCAAATTTGAATCAAGTAGTTATATTAAAGACTTATTAAAAGTTAGAAGGATGGCATGCATTTTTATATTTGTGAAAGTAAATGTATAATTCCAATTACAATAAATTATGTTTCTTTTACGTTAAGCTTTATACCATCGCTGATATCATTAAGTAACAAAAAATACATTCTTGCATCTAAATCATTTGACAACTCAATCGTTAAAATAGTACGAGATTAACAGTTTTATCCAATTCTAGATGTTTAAGTGTTTAATTAATGGTGATGGTTTTTATCCAGCTAAATCTCAGGTAACAAATCTAATTAATTTCATCAATCAAATCAAGCAATCAATTGATAAAGGGAATGATTTTCTAAGCCTCAGGTGATTGAAACGGCTAATGAATAAACAATGAACTTAAAATTATCTCTATTTACCTTACTAGATAAATTTCAGGTGAAATATTTATATTATATTTCCCTCAGAGAAGAAAAAGTAGTGATCTTAATCTACATACCTAGCAACAATGGAAAATTCTTTATTAAAACTCTATAATTGTTAGATTTTTTTTTCAAATATGCTTGTGGAAGTGAATTGGCTGAGATAGAACTCACAGCCTGTCGCTCGTTATAGCGTAACAAGACCATTAGACAAAAGTAACTCCTCGTTTACCGAAGTTATTACTGGCTTATAAGCTTCACCACATACTCTTCCTCCTGTGAGCCGGATATGAGATGAACGTCATTTATTTGCCCTTGAGTATCTAGGCATTGGCTGTTTAATCTAATGCGCCCTTACCTATTTCTGTTGGCGAGCGACGAGCGAGTTTTTGTAGCACCAAGCGTTACGGCGAGCGAAGAAAGTTTCCGTCGTTTATGACGACTAAAACATTAAGTATTATTTCAGCATTTTGGCAACTGTTGCTGCTGGTCGGGTGTGCCCCAAAAGTTGTTCGTAGGATTCGTTTCTTTTGTGTATTGTTGAAGGTCACCATTGAGAAGGTAAATTGGCTGGGATAGAACTTGCATCCTCGTAGTTCGTAACAGCGTAACACGACCACTAGACAAAAGTTATTACTCGTGCCTGGAAGCTGTTACTGGCATATAAGCTTCACCACATACTCTTCTATCATGTCACTTCATAGTGTGATCCACTAAATGATTTAAAAATAGATTGAATTTAGCAAATAATCGTAAAATGAAAGTGAAATTTAAAACTATTTTATTTAAATGAAGTGAGAAATTCTTGATTATGTATCCAAACACATGTACTTGGATCATACATTATTTCTCCTTAACAACCTCAGCTCATCCTGAAAGTTAACTTATAACACATCTAGTGTCTGATAGAGGAACCAAAACATTAAATAAAATCAGGCAAACATTCAACAACCGGAAAATTAAATGCTGAGAATGCATGTCAATTAAAGTTATCTGGGAAGTAATTTTTTTTCGCTAATAAAGGTGATCAAAATTAAAATAACCATATTCTGAGCTCCATTTGCAACAAACTACACATGGTTAGAGCTCCAAAACTCGTGAACACACTTTTCAACACACAGGAAACAGATTACGTGAAAAAAAAATCCAGTAAATAATAATAGATGACAATGTACAACAAAAAACTAGAAGAAAAGACAAAATATATAATTTTAACAGGTTTTATTCGAGCTATAAAACATTCCATCACAAGGATTTTATTGATGCTTATTCAACTACGAATTCTAATTTGTCGATTGAGGTGCTTCTGACATACAGAATTTATAAAATAAGCTTTTTAAGTGTCCCCCAAACCAAAATTCGCAAGGAGTAAGATGTGCAGAACGAGATGGTTAGGTGACCAGCAATGTGCGATATTACTTTATCTTTAGTAAAATGTTGCTGAAGAAAAGGCTGCACACAGACTTCAATATGTGAAAGCCCTTCATCTTGCAGAGTGGTAGTTGAATTAAGTCATTGGCGCTGCTTTAGGGGTGCATAAACATTTCCCAGCATATTTAGGTACGTGCTGGCCATTTGCGCAAATTCTCAAAATGCAGTTGCAGCATTTCTGTTTTCATAAAACTACCTCACAAGCACAGTGAGAAACCATCGCTGATAGAAATTATGACATTGAACCAATTTTATCCCATTTATGTCTAGAACAATAACGACAAAACAAGGATTCATGAAAATATGTGTTCTTACAATGCGAAATTGCAGTTACAATAACAATTTCAGTTTCAGTTTCTTCATTTTTTATCTTCTTTCCTCATTTCAGGACTAGAAACTAGAAAAAGAAAATTCCATAGCTTATTGTTTTGTGATTATTTGTATCTTTTTTAGCATGTGCAATGCTATCTATCTGTATTTCTGGAATTAATTTCCTTTTTTCGCAAAATCTGTGTCCCCATGTCTTGAATAATCTGTTAATCAATTTTGAATTATTTATATTGAGTAGTTAGCTGTATAGAGATCACAGAATAGGGGTGTTTTAATTTTGATCACCCTGAATTACATTAGAAACTGCTATGCATTTGATGATTAGCCTGACATAACTTCTAATTCTAATTTTAATAATTTAAATGGATCATAATTCAATAAGATTTAACAAAAATGTTTAAGAGGAGAAAGCATGAAGATATGAGTCTTAATAACAAAAAATTACATTAACACAATTTTTTATGTGCGATAAATATACGAGTTAGCTCTATTAGTAATAAAAGAAAATATATTTCTGTATTAATAAATCCCGGTAAGCAACTATGGCACCTGTTTTCCTAAGCAATTGTACCATTCTTAAGAGCATGACACCAATTTTCCTTGAATGAAAAGAATGCACCAACAAGAGTGATTTATTAAAATTACCTAAAGATTAAGCAAAAATGGACGCTTTTTGTTGTTCATTTACATAAGTATTACAATGAATATTACTAATAAATAATAGCAGAAATATAAGTATTATAACATGTTAATATACAAAAAATATGCTTTAAATAATGCTAACAAGAATGGCAATTATGTTTGTGCCATTATTAGATATTAATGACATGAACATATTGCGTATAAACATTTTTTTTGTTCCTCATGCGGATTTCTTTCATCGCAAAATTATAATGAGATTCTTTCATACTTAAATGCCTATAACAAGAGAATGACTATTAAAAATTTTTGTGTCTGCGTACAAACATTGTAATTAGCTCTGCCAGTCCTGGAATATACGAAACATCCATTCAACGAAAATACGGATGGCGCCCAAGATGCTTGAACAATTGTTGATGAATTTTCTTCATTATTAATGTGATAATAAATTGAAAAGATTTATGTTTATCTAGTCATATTTCCAATTTAAAAGAAATCGCACAGGGTTGAGAACATGAAACTAACATGCTAGAAGGCGTAAAGACTTTCTTTTAATTGTAAGATTTGTGTAAAAACTACTTAGTTTTAAACACTTAAAATGTATTATACGACATATGTTTATCTTATAGTGAAAAATTGTTTTTTCATTCAAATAAGAAAACCATTAATAAAACTTTCATAAAAATTGCAAGCTAAAGCTTCCATGTATATGTAGTCGTCACTCTGAGAACTGTTAAGTATAAAATTAAATGAAATATGTCATCTATTAAAGTTAAATGAAATAGTTCATCAAGAATGTCATCTATTGCATTAAGTAATCATATAGCTTAGAAATTGTTTTTGAAGAAAGTAGGTTATGAATCTATCGTCTGTTTTAAGTGGTATTTTAATACACATAGTGCTGGGCATTTTATCAAAGAAATTTTCATTGTGATTGGGTTCATAGCTTAAAATATTTTTCCATGAAGATAAGTTTCACAGATTTTCCTTTTAGCAGATGTTTCTAAATTTCTTTGGACTATAGAAAATACTAATTACTTCTTTTGTCGAAAAATCTGGTAAATTCCTCTATACTGAATGAAATTAGGCGTATCAAAAACAGTTCTATTTATAAAAAATAGCATAAACATCAAAATTGAAAAAAGCATTAAAACTATGGAACTTAAAAAATGTGTATTAAAAAGTCAGTCTCAAGTAAAACTACTACAAAAGTACACAAGAAATGAAATTTGAGAATTTTTAAATTTTTGAGTAATGACACATATAAGAAATACTAGAGATTCCTTTTTCTTCTCATCTCCCACTCAAACTATTTTGAGAAATATATTAATCTATCTAACCATATAAGAAAAAAAAATCATTCAAAAATCGAAGACACAATGGGGACATTCGGAAAAATTATTTAAAAATGTAAAAAAAAAGTTTGAAATTTTTAGCAATATTTGGCAAACAAAATATTGTCTTCATGACATCATAGTGAGCATTTAGATAAACTTGTCGATTTAAAGTTATGTCCAGTAACTCATCAAGCTATCATTCACTTATAATTTATTTTATTTCGATTTATGCTTTTTTTTCAACTGCAATTTTCTAAATTTGTATGAAAGAAAATAAGAAACGTAAAAAAAATTATTAAGAAATCTAATTTTAAGCCAAATCTTTGATAAAATTTGATACAAAATTGAACATTCCTAGTTAAGATTTTCTTCTTAAAAAGAGATTTCGTTATAGCAAAAATATAATAACTACTTTTGATTCACTAATTGCATTAGAAAAAAACTGTAAATATATATCTTCGTATATTAACCAACACTAAGTATTTCATAACAATGATGGTGGTATCAATCCTCCGTTATAAATTAGCAATGTCATAATGCTTAAGCATGGTGTGCATTGCTTTTATTTCTCAGGATATAATTTACTTTTTTTTTCATGAAAGAACTTTCATTAAAGCAAAAATGTAACTACTACTTTTTATTCACTAATTGCATTAGAAAACAACCGTAAGTTTATTTCTTCTTGTTGTTAGTAGCATTATTTCAAACCAATGATGCCGGTATAACCCCGCAGTTATGACTTGTCATGTCAGCATGCTTAAATACGATAGTCACAGCTTTAAGTAAGATCTTCACATGATTGAGATATCTTTATCCATTAGTCTTTGCCCTTTAACATTACTTAATTTTTTTATTTAATTAAATGATTTTCTTCATTATAACATTCCAGGAGTTTCAAAAATAATAAGTATGAAATTGTATTTTAAAAAATTATTATTGCAAAATACTCAAAACTTTTAGCAAAAATTTCTAATTTAAGACACATTTAGTTATTTTATTTGCCAATGATACATTTTTATAACTCTCCAAATTACTTCAAACGTTTTTTTAAAAATAAGATTGAAAATAAAATACACGCAATCAAGTCCATATTTCAGTAAGATTTTACAGATTTTAATCAAATTTTCACTTTTGAAGTTAATTAAACAAGATTGGATGACATCTTCTAAGAAACAGCTAAAATAATTTAAAGAGCTTTGAAACAACAGAAAAAAATTCTTAACACACTACAAAATTTAAATGCCTAAATGACAAATAATTATCCTAACAGTTTTATTTTGTTGTTGTTTAAAGCAAAGATTTCAAAGATAATATTAATAATTTCCATAAATAAATCATTTGCTTCTTTCAATTTGTAAGAATATTAAAACAAGAAAAACATTAAGAAGTTTAAAACTTATTATAAAACTTATAGAAAGATAATTTAATGATAAAATATTTTCTCCTTTAAAAAAAGAAATTTAAATTCCTGGCTAAATATTAATTTTTGGTATTTTCTGCAAATAACATACGGATTAAATAGGGATTTAAAGCTAGAGCATAACAGATTTTAAATATTATAAGATGTTTGAAAAGCTTAGGTAATATTATAAATTATCTGTCTGTTTGATAAAAATGTACTGATTACTTTGCTCAGACTACTCTAAATATTAAGAATTCAATAAGTGAAATAATTTTAAAAAATTACGTTGGAAGTAATATGATTATTTCACTTCCCGACAGCGTCTTTTTTATTGAATTTCAGATTTTCAGTACGAAAAATCTTTTTGTGAATAAGAATCCATTCGTTTATAGATAAGACATGGAGGAAATAATTAAGACCTTTTGGTTAGAAATGTGCTTTCTTAAAATCATATAACTTTTAACGATCAATTCTAGTACATATACAAATTTATAAATTCCTTGAATATTGGAAATGACTTTAACAATTTCAATGAAATTTTACAATTAGATTATATTTTGCTTTTTATCTACATTGATGCCTTTTGGGAAAAAATATGATTTTACATAGACGCATTTATAATAAAAAACTATATTTCTAACTAAATACGAGAGCCTTTATTCTATCTGCCTCATGTAGACAAAGTCATATAGCTGCATCTTGTAAATTATTAAGGGACTTGAATTGTTGCCGTGGGATGATAACCTATTGGTGCTCCAAGTTGATGAGGTTAGATTAAAAAATTTCTCATATGATTTGCAGAATGAGATTTGTTTCTAAATAATTTCTTCTACGACTTTCTCAAAAAGAAAAATTAAAGAACACTGCAGAGCGAATCTCAGTTTTCCAGATATTATCAATAATAATAGGACTTGATGGTTCTGATTTTAAAAAGAAAATTTTCTGTTCTATTACAGTAAATGGTGTAAAATCAAGTGTGCTTCTTCCACCGGAAGACTAAGACAACGTGATACATAACAGTTAAGAATAAGCTAATTTATTGCCCTGCTTTGAAATATAACCTAGTGATCTTGAAAACAAAATCTTCATTAAAAAATCAATAAAAGGATTTTAGCCTTCCTTGTGAACGTATAATATAATGCTAATGCTTTCTTTCATTGGACTGTTGAGAAAATGCCCTATAAAACACAACCTGAAGTTAGCTCTCTTTAACAAAATAATAAGATAAAAGTTTGGTTAAAAACTTAAATATGAATATATTTTACATCAAACAGGAAGAAAAGGGTATAATAGCTGTTTTTAATATTTGAAATTAAACAGTTATTGACATTTAATTTGAGTTTCTACCGATATATTGGTTTGGATAATTAACTAAAACTAAAAGTAAGGATAATCAACATAGCATTTTCTGTCGCATAGTTTTAAATTACTTCTACTAAAAAGGTTTTATACTCAAAGGTGTAAGTTTTCTGTAAAAAAAAAAGTAATTCTTTGATGATATTTTAATTATGTTAACATGTATATTAGAACAATCATCAAATTAATAAAACATAAAAGACTCACATTTTTTAAATTAATTTTAAACATATTCTGAGGGATCGCGGAATATTTTTCAGCACTTCTAACGTAAAACAAATTCAAATGTTCTGAATAAGAATACACTGGGAATGCAAAATTTTCCATGGATCTTTAACTTCATTATTAATAATTTTTAAATATATCTTAAAATTAGAGTTTTTTTGAAAATTCCATTAAATTAAAATTAAAATAAATGTTTAAAAATCTTTTTTTAATCTGGAAAAGTCTTTGATTTTGTGGAAGATAGTTATAGCTTAATTTTTTAGAAACGTTTGTTATTGTCAATGTCTTCATTTAAAATATACTAAAAAGTTTGCTTATTTCTTTTAAAATTCTTTAAGTAAGTTAAAAGTGAAATTTAAGGTTAATTTCGAAATTTAATCAATTAATTTTGGTATTGAAAATGTTACATGCATTTGCAAGTATTAAAAATACAGATTTCAAACAAAAATTTTGTATATTACAAATTCTCAAATTCTTTCCATTGTTATGAATATTTTGTTTTGCATATTTTATCACTTTTATTCTGCTGTTCAAAATTTTAAATAAATTATTACCGTTATCCCACTAGATTCTAATCAATCAAATTCATCTATAAAATATAAGGAATTATTTAACTGCTTATAAAATTATTTCAATTAACTCATATGAAAAATTATAAAATATTATATAAATTATAATCATTTTTCTTTAAAGCGTATTTTATTTTGAAGCAAAATTTTGTTCATCGTTTTCAAAATTATTAGTTATTTTGATGCATTTAACACAGAAACAAGTTTCTTCAAACAAATTTGACGGAGATTAAATTACCAAGAACAATTTATTATTCAATACGCGCAAATGATAAAAAAAAAATTCAGCTTCCTAATATTCTTTAAGGAATTAAGGAAATTTATTAATCTTAAAATTTCAGGATGAAAATGTTGTTAAATCTATGGGTAAATATTTTATGGTTCTAGAAACTAAATTGATTTAAGAACTTTTCTTTCTGATGCATTATTATGTTTCACTCAACGGGAATATAAATCTCTAGATGCATAGCTTAAGGATAGTTTATTTAGGATTCTTTTTTTTCCAAAGGCTTCTATATTTAAAAAAATAAGTAAAATGTTTAGTTTTTTGAAAAATAATATATTAGACATTTAACGTAGGAAGAAATAATAGTATCTAATGTATTTAAAGTAAATTTACATTTTAAATTTAATCTAATTTTTAAATATTACATTCCTTCTCAAAATTTACACTCAAATAGTCCATTATGAATTTTCATACAAGTATTTTACTTGATAGATTTATTGGTACATAATTTATTTTGCAGAATACAATTTAAACATTAAATATACTTTTACTTCATTTTATCAAAAGGATTTCGAAATTGCTGTCCAAAATCAGTTTAATCTTAATAAATGTAATTAAGATCTTGCAAGGTTTATCGGAAAATTTTCAATTTTCAATTATTAATTAAATTATTATAAATACATACATTTTAATAAGAAAATATTGGCATTATAGTTAACTGGAATTGTGACTTTTTATTTTTTGCGGATTTCCTCCATTGAACTTTTGAATTTTGGATGCGAATTCCTTAAATACTGAATCATCATCAAAGAAATCGTTGAAGTACAAAACAATGTATTAAAATAATGCTTGTAGTCAGCGTCAGTTGCATAAGTATAAGTTTTGGTGTTTCAAAACTATTTTCTAAATATAATTCATTAATTTTTAAAAATATATGTGCTGGTTTTTTCTCTCTGCAATTTAAGTTTTTACTCTAAAAATGTATTTTTTGCTTTTTTAAATTCAATTTTCTAAATGAAATCGTATAAAGTATTTCTTTTTTCATTTTTCTCGAATAGCTAAATAATTAGATATTAGCACATGTTTAATGTAGTGTAATCTAAGTACTAAAACTGTTTCATATATTTGCTTAGTTTTTTCAAGAAAATATATATATGTTATATTTGGTTAAAATTCCAAATCATTCACAATTTTTATATGCTTTATGTATTTTTAATTTCAAACCAATTGCATTTCATCCCATTAAAAATTAAACATTAAACTCCATTAAAAATTTTTATTTCTCATACCATCAAAAGGGAATATGTCTAATTAGTTGTTCCGTTATAGCAGATTTTACACAATGCATACATATATCAGTATTTCATTTTTTTTTTCTTCGTTTCTTAAGATTAGGTAGAAATCTTACGTCTCCTGAGCGCAAACTGCTGAATTTAGGTTAGCAATTGGAACTTTGATGGTCCTTATAAGAAAAAATAAACATATTAGTGCCTAGAAAGTCAAGCTTCACTGGACAGTATTTTTTATAAAATTGTCAGTGATAGCATATCCTGTGGCTCATTTCACGATATAATAGAAATCTAATTGAATTGCAAAGACGAGGTCGAAAATGAGAAAATGCGTAAAACTCCACACCCTATCTTTTGCTCCATCTCCTATACGCTTTTGCAACTCATGCGTAGCCAATATTATTAATAGTTTTGGCTACACATGAGTGAAAGTCAATAATTTTTTCTATGTAAGATCTCGTTTTTTATTGAAAGGCACCTACATAGATAAATATTAAAAGCAAACTTTTTTTTACCATAAAATTTGACTTAAATCGGTAGTGCCATTTCAAGCCATTTATGTATTCAAGAACAACTAAAAAATAGTCGTGTATTTTGTAGAAATTTGTCGTTATAAATTGAAATTTATAATCGCATTGATCGCATGTATAAAATATGTTTAAATCTTCTTTAAAACATTTTTATTAACCTGCATCATACATTGCAATATAATGAACTTTTTTTACATTTCTTAAATGAACACTGCAGATTTATGGTAATTCTTTTCATGTTATGAGAGGCGTGTCATTGATCAACTACATGTTATTTACGGCATCAATGGTATCTGCGATTTCCTATATGAACAACCTAAAAAGTCACACTTTTCCTAGATGAAATACATATATTCATGCTCAGTTGGAACTCTGCCAGATTAACTTTGTAGAGAATGTTCTGACTAGAATATATGGAGAAAAGAAAACTGATCCCCACTTTGCATTTTAAGCATTGAATGCATACTTTTATCAAGCATTCTTTTATGGAAGTTGATCTTTTAAAATCAAAATTTGTGATGACAAGTATGATCTTAACAGTCATAAACGCATTTCCCAAAAGTACATTAAAATTGCGAATGCAAAAGAATTATATTTTTATTAATAGTTCGGGGAATTTGACTTCAATTCTTTTACAACGAGTTTTCTTGAATTACAACAATTAATTTTAATCGTTGACTTGTTGAAAATTAAAATGTATATATATCAATGGTAAAAGGTTTTGTTTTGTTATTCATAAAATATGGTTCACCAAACAGTTTTGTATGCTTGTAATTAATACTATGTTTCAGTGAAAGATGAATATTTTTAAAACCAAACTTTAGATTTAATTTAACTCTTCTTAAACTTGCATTATTGTACAGTTCAGACAAATTCAATTATTAAATACATGTTAAATTCCTTTCCTGAAAATATCCGATAAAACTAAAAGCATTTACAATTAAAAATATGGGTATTTGAAAAAATGTATAGTTTAAAAGATCCTATTTCGAAAAAATAAATTACCTTTTAAGACATTTATCATTCCAGAAACCAAACTTTTACACCAATTTCTGTTAGTGACAATTCTTTATTTAAAATCTTAAAGTTAACAGGAAACTAAACAATCTCCTAATTATGAAACATTGCTGATGATTTATATATAAAAATATAATATTTCATAATATATATATAAATTTATCATTTCACAAAAGCTAAAAGTTACCCAAAATGAAATTTCAGATTCTTATATAGCTTGTTTAGATTAGAAATAATTAAAATTAGAGTATCTAGTGATATAATTAGTATTGGAATATCTTTTTTCGGAAAGGAAAACGTAAATTTTTCTAAAATGTAATGTAACACGTTCACCATTAACTATAACACTATTGTCTACAGTATATCAGCGAAATATATGTTATAAAATAGTGCTTTAGTTTCTTTAAAATTAATTTCCTTAACCATCATAACAAAAACGGGTAACACGAAAAATATATTATATATATCAGCGAAATATATGTTATAAAATAGTGCTTTAGTTTCTTTAAAATTAATTTCCTTAACCATCATAACAAAAACGGGTAACTCGAAAAATAATTTAACATTTGAATTCTCTCGAAGTAATATAAAACTACGTAACTTAAGAATTATTCAGCTAAAATAACTTATCTCCTTTCAATTTTATTTTGAGCTTGTAATATAAGGTTGCATTAGTATTATGCTGAGATTTACTTCTCATCAAACCTGAGCATATAAGAAAAATGGAAAGAAGACAGAGATAGCGAGAAATTTTCTAATTTTATAGTACGTGATTTCAGATTTCCATATTTTTAATGCAATGTAACCGGTTCTTCTATCATATACCTATTAAAATTTAAATAAATACAAAAACCTTGAAATACTGAATTTGAACATCTTTTACTAAAACATATCAAAGTTTATTTTAATGCTTTTTTCAAAATTTGCTTTAAAATGATAGTCTTAATAGCGTCACAACACATAATGATGTCATTAAAATTATGTTTGACATCTTTAATTTTTATTTACTATGGCATTAGAGAGAGGAAAAAGCTGTTTTTATTTGCTTTGCATCGGTTTATATGGGATCTCTATTCTTAAATTAAAAAATATATATATTAAACAAATCATAGTAAATAAAAGAATGTAAATACCTGGTCTCATACATTTGTTGGAAAACGATTTGTTTTTAAAAGCTTCACCTGCAATTTCATTTTAGTTATCTAATTTGATAAATTCTGCTTTTTTTACCGTATACTGAAATCTAATTTTATTTCATTGCAAAACCATAAATTTGGGTTCTTCATAGAGCTTTTTCAACTGATTAACCCTCCAGGCGGGGGCTTTAAGATTTAAGATCAGCGGCAGGCCTGAATAGTAGGTTCACTCTTAAAAATGTCAAAAGGATTTATTTGATCAAAAAGATTGCTTTCCCCCTTTGAGGTAAGTTCAGTACTGTAGGTGGGGACTGATTAGCATGTTGTGAGTGACAAGTATCATTTATCGCATTCTTTCCATTTCTAACAGCGTTTTTTTTTCACTGTTCAGGAAGAACACTGTACAGGTTATTCTGACTTATAATTAACCCTTTTCATCTGGAATTTTTTAAATACCTCCAAAAGATTTCCTGCAAAATATTAAGTACTCTTTTAAAATACAATACAATTTTTGAAAAATCTCAGTTTTATTTTTTTTAGTTATAAAAGGGCGAAGTTTGTTGTGTTCGCTGTAGGCCAAGAAGTTTGACCTCTAGATCGCAAATATGAAAAAATCTTCTTTATTATAATTAGAGATATTCACTAATTTATTAGAAATATTCATAAGCGACTTACGTGTGTGATATCTTTGCTCAAACAAGTTCTGTTTTAAAAAAATGAAAATGTGAGGCTAAAGATTGTAAAAAATATAAAATTCCAAATACTTCAAAGGTAGTTATTTCCAAATGTTTCCTATCCCAGTGATGTATCGGTTCAGTGTTACACTTTTTAGCATATTGGAGTAATTTCTGTCGTGATTTTTTGAATTTTAATTGCTCCTGATTTGTTTATACTTTGAATATCACCAAGAAAGATATTGCACAAATATCGTCTGGTTTTTAAATTTTGTTAAAATTTTACAGTAAAAGGTTACTTAATATTTTTTACTATGTGAGAGACTTTGTAAAGGTTTATTAGTGAAATTTAAATTAAAACATTTTTTTTTTATTATCAGTCATCTTTGGGTTTACTATCCAGTGTATTGCGTACGATAAGCTTCCATTACCTTAAAATCTAGAATTACTCTTTCCTTTTTTAATCTTTAGGATGTGCTGATAATCATACAAGATTGCTCCTTGGAATTTTATCTGTGGTTTTGCAATTAGCGACGCACACTGTGGTGAAACATTAGGGGACAATAAATCAAATGCTCTTCTGACAACATCTTTTCCAGCATTTTTCTTGACAAGTCAATTTAAATAGAATTTGTTCTTGGAATCTAAATAACCCCATTTTCAATACTCAGTGCATAAGTTTTCAATAATGCAACAAAACTAAAAATGCCTGAAATCTCTATTTCTTATGGAATTAAAAAAGGCTAAAAATCTGTAGTGAAGAAAGTTAATCAGATTTGTCCATTGGTACATATTAAAAATATGGCTTTAAAGCTAGTGATATAAAATATATAATACTATCAAACTTAAGACGCAAACTACAATTTTATTTTTAAAAAATAAAATAAAGGTATAGTATACACTAGATTCCTTAAAAATTAAAAAGTTTTAAAATATGTGAAAAAATTAAGCCAAAATGTCAAAAAAAGGCATCAATTTTACATGTACCAACTAGTATATATAATACCTCGCCTGCGTTCATTTCTTTGTGAACAG
>JAPMOQ010004550.1:1825145-1868452 GCA_026543055.1 Argiope trifasciata | reverse complement strand
AGATAGATAGATAGATAGATAGATAGATAGATAGATAGATAGATAGACATAAATTTAGTGTCTCATTTTCAAAAATAAATCGCTTAGTTAAACTCTGTTACAATATCTTTAAATGAAAGCACGCTATAAAAGATAAACCTATCAAATTTAAATTTTATGTATTTTTTAATTTTTTAGATTAACTATTTTCTTACGCTGAAAAGCTTAAAAATCTTATGGATCAAATTATTTATAATAATATGCATACATGCCTATCCCAAGTAATATTTTCATATGCTCAATTTTATTCCCGCTATTTAAAACTCATTTTGGATACCCATATATTATCGAAATCAAACAAGCAACGGCTCAGAACGTAAGCAAAATTCTTAAATGCTTCAAACATCAATCGTAAAGTCCACTGGTAATGTTTCACTTTTATTTATATCACATTCGTTTCGCATTTTAAAGCTCGAAGATTTTTTTTATTGCTTCATACTTTTAGATTATTGAAGTAAATAATAGCGAAAAAATTGTGTATATTATTCTCATGATAATCAAGTTAATTACCTAATTAATGGCAATGTCAAATTATTCCTTTGTTTCATAATGTGTCAAGAAAATATGAAAAAAAAAATGTCTATCTATCACCTCATTTCTTTAAATCTTTTTTATGCATAGAAACTATTGCAATCTGGTATTCCCAATCACTCATTATCCGTCAATCATGATAAAAACAAATTATTTCGTTGTCACATAATATGTCGTGGAAATATGAAGCAAGTTCCACCAGATTGCATCACTTTCTCAAGTCTCTTTCTAATACATAAGCTCCGAAAATATTGTAATCTCTTATTCTAAAAGAATCTCCCTGTTGATTATTTGCGGAATGTTTGCTGTAGCATTTAATAAAATTTTAAAAATAAGGATTAAGTTTAAAGATAATTTGGACTTTGAATCACCAAATACTTTAAATTTTCTTGAAATTGTCTCAATGCCACTTATGAAAAATTCTGCAAGACTTATTTAGATTGAATGCTGAAATGTATTTGAAATAATTTTTTAGGTGAAATTTCCTTTATATTTGAATTTATACATTAAATGTATATTAAGTTTTTACTAATAGTTTGAAAAAAATTGAATAGTTATCTTAAAAATATGTGTATCTTACTATCACTTCTGTTTAATTAATTCAAAATTAAATACTCACATTAAATACTATAAATTCGAGGGTGGGATAAATATCAGAAAAGCGCCTACCTAGAAGTAGAACAACGAGCAATATTTTGACTAAAGTACTTCAAAGTTCCATTTTTGTGTAGTACTTCTTGCATATTTTTAAAAATTCGTGTTTTGATTATTGCATTTTGCTGTTTTAGAATTGTCTCGTTTTATTTTTAGCCGAGTTTGGAGGAAACTGAAGTGCAAGCTAAGATACAATATTTTTTATGAAAGGCTTATCTCCAGTGGATGTCGAAATGGAGTAAGATGTTACACGAGGAAAATCTGTTCTTTCACTTATTATTATCAAAACATGGGTTGCAGACATAAAAAGTGGTTGTACAAGCACTCTGGAGGCGGAGCGCTCTGGAAGACCAAAATCAGCCACTACAGAAAAATTCGTTAGAAATGTTCATAAAACTACTATGAATGATCGTCAATTGAAATTAACAGAAATTGCTGTTTTAGTCTGCAGAATTAGTCTGTTGGTTTATCTGAAAGGCGAAAGTATCATATTTTAATTGATATTTTGGATGCAAAAAAGTTATTTTCAAAATAAGTGCCTCATCTTCCGAACTTGTATCAGAAACTGAAGCGCATGACAATATCACAGCTGTATATTTCAAACTCAATAAATATTCGCTGTATTTTCTTTGTAGATGAGACATGGATCCTTCACTATAATCCATAAAACAAATATCAACTAAAACAGTGGACAGAAAAGGACGAATCAGTACCAAAATAATAAAAAAAGTGCACCATCTGCTGGAAAGGTTATGGTAACAGCTTTGTGGGACATTAAGGGAATTTTACTTTTCAATTATTTAGATAAAGGCTAAGCCATCAAGGTTCAATATTATACTTATCTTTTGAATGAATTACATTCCAAAGTAAAAAACAAATACCAGGTTTAGCCAAGAAGAAACTCCTTTTACACTAGGACAATGCAAACGCCCACGAGACTATCATTGTCGTGGCCAACCCTTATGAACTGTAGCTCAAAATTCTTCCTCATTCACCCTATTCTCCTGATATTATCCACTTGCACTAAAATGCATTTCAAAACTTGTAAAAATTTCTTGTTGGAAGGAAATTCTCTTCTTATACTGAAGTCAGCTCAGAGACGAATGTCTACTTTGAAATCTTAGACGAAAGATCTTAAAGATAACGGATCCAAGCATTGTTACACAGCTGGCACAAGTATGTGCCCTTGGAAAAAAAACTACGTTGAAATATAAAGCAATCTTTAAACATTATTATTATTTTTTTCTTTTTTAGACCAGAAACTTTTCAATCCACCCTCGTATTGCCTTCAACCTACTTGTATAACCAGATTCCGATCCCAAATTTTACATTATATTAATTCTAACTGCTTGGATACTTTAACAGGCTGTGTCTTATTTATAATTAAATCTAAACCACAGAAAAGCCATAGATTTGCAATACAAACTGAAAAATTAATTTTAGAGTATAAAAATATTATTCCAAACAGAGTTATTTGAAGAGATATTCTTTAAACCTCTCCATGAAGCGAAAATAAATTTAGCAATTTAATTAAAAACTTCAATATTCAAATAAATTGTAACGGTCTCAGATAATTTTATTACTAAAAATTGAATGCTTACTTCAGATGACGCATACGGATGTTTTAGTAACTCGAATAAAAAGTGGTTTTAATTATTTTGGTAGAAACTAAATTATTTTAATCATTTTATAAAAGCAATGTACTGAACTTCATTAACATAATTTTTAACTGATGTATAATGTTGTTTTAATTTTAGGTATGAATAACTCCCAATTTCACATTAGCGTATTATTATCAACTGTGTTAGTGTACTGTCAGAAGAGGCCGCGGTGGCCTGGTGGAAAAGTCTCGGCTTCGGAACCGAAGGGTTTCAGGTTCGAGACTCGATTACACCGAAGATCCGTCGTGTGAGGGGGTCTCTTGCACGTTAAATCTGCCACGCCAAACGTCCTCCCGCTGGTGTGGCGTGGTGTGGAGAGGGGGGTGCCAGTTCAGGTGTCGTCCTCGTCATTTGATCTTGGTTCAAAATTACGAGGTCCGTCCCAAAATAGCCCTCGTGTTGCTTTGAAACGGGACGTTAATATAACTAAACTGTCAGAAGAATTAGCATATGTTACTAATATGTATTAATAACATGCTTTGAATGGCAATAAAAGTATTACAGTTATAAATTAACATCAATAATTTCCTTATTCATAAAAATAATTTTAAAAAAAGAATAAAGAATGCAATAAAAAATATTTACACCTCTCTTTTACATATCATTCAACTGCAATGTATATACTCATTTCCATTTTTTCTATTATTCCTAATTAAACAAGACTGTTGTTTTAAATTTGAAACTGGTTTTACAAAATTATTTCTTCTGCGGCAGCAACGCATCGGATACTAGCTAGTCATAAAATAAATCTCAACTTTCTGGTGTTGTTTCATTATAAAAAATTTAAATATATTGAATTTAGAATTCGGGTTAACCAAAGAATATGTGCTATAATAAACCAAACAAAATCATGTAAAATCAGAATCTTCTTTGATAGTATGTTATATCCAAAGTGTTTGAATAATATTTAAATATTACGATTTAATTTGAATTTATTTCAAGCCTTTTTTCAAAAACATCTCACAAACCTTCTACAAAATATAGAAAAAAACAATATTCCAAATTTATAAGAGTTCCTCTGAATTAAACAATTTTCAGATATTTCTTCTACGCAGTTTAATTCATTTAATTATTTTCTTATATTGGGGGAATCAGGGAATTTTATTTATGTTCCCAATCATTGGGAAAAGTTTATAATTTTTCATTAAAATAATCTTCTGATTTATTAATCGATAAGCACTATATATATAATTATTCTAGAAACATTGTCATGAATGTTAACGTGATGGAAAATTCCATTATTTAATGTGGTCTGATATAGATAGTGACATAGTGTACTATAAGTGCACTGCGATGAGAATTGAACAAGATTTTATTGCAAGCTATTTGCACTTTTTTATTTATCTATATTGTTTCAGTCAAAATAGAAGATTATTGAAGCAAAAAATTTATATTTCGAAAGAAATTTCATTTCTTTCAGTTCAAATATATATATTAAGAAAGATTTATTGAACACGATTTAAAAACTTATTTTGTTTAAAGTTATGTATGATACATATATAGAGAGAAAAAGTGATACAAAAAATGTCATTGCTTATTATATACAATTTTAGAAGTTCTCACCGAAAGATCGAAAACATATATTCTTTATTCTTATAAATTCCTTATCATATTTCTTGAACAACATTTAAGGCATCTTTATTGTCTCGCCTTAGTTTTATTGAACCTTGGAATGGCATTGACCACTGGATATTTTTGATGACTCCATGCAGTATTTACAGTTTTGGTGTACAGAGTTTGAAATTACTTCATGATTCTCAAGTATTGCTACCATTATTTGTAATATAACTATATATATCCATTTGCTGCTATTTTTGCAATGTTGTTCCGAAACTCCATTTCTAACAATATCAAATGGAACAATATAAGGCGGAAGATTGCATAAAAATTAATAAGGCATAAAAATATAGAAATGCTTTTTCTATATATTTGAAATAATTGGGAAATGCAAAGGGTTAGATACAATTACCAGCCAATGACCAAAGGAATGCAATGGTGATGAACAAATTCATCCAAATAGATGCAATGACCAAGTTTTTATTATTTGTGAAAGTTTCATACTTTTAGACAAGTTATCGATGATCTCTTATCTCCCTCCACAGACACCAACGACCATTTTCGAGAGAAATTTCAAAAATTCTATTATGTATTATCACTCATGCTGTAAATACCACATGGGGGAATGCTTAAAAGAATGCAGCCTACACAGCTACTGTTTTGCCTATATTGGATGACTTTAATGGATTATCAAATATTGTCTCTCTCTAACATCTATCATTCATAAGGAATATCGCGAGAAATCCATGAAAGATCCCTAAGTAAACCGATTTTGTCAAATTTATTTGTGATTTCATTTTACCACTTTGCAAGAACAACAAACCATTCATTATTCTACTTATATTTTATGCAGAAATAATTTTAAAAAATAATGTTTCATTTATCATAATAAAAAAATGTATTATCAAAGTTCAATGACATGATTAGTATCATTTTAGTCACCGAAACTGGTTAGTATTTTATTAAATTTTGAACTGTGATAAATAACATTGTTTCATACATTTTTTCCATCTTTTCAGTTTAAACTGACTTCTAAGATCAGATTTAATTTCACACTGTGTTGTCAAAATTTATATAAAACGAAGTTTCCTTTTATTTTTTCCTAATTCTAATTATTGATTCCATTGCTTACATCTTATCCTTTCCAGCATCATCAAAACTATATTTATATCCCGCAAGATGTTCCATATTCCTAACGATATTTCTAATAGTAGAATCAAGTATTTTTATTTCTTGAAACATGCTTTTATTATCATCACTAAGCATTAAAAATTCACTATTTCTAAATAAGTTTCACTAGAAAATTTCTTCTGAATTTGTGTTTTGAAAATATATATTATTTTAATGGCCTAAACATAAAAATAATATAGTTGAAAAAGCGAAGAAATTAATAATAATATTTAGTTCAGGTATATCATTTGTAGAATAACAGCTTCATAGTGATTTTTAAAAGAGTGTCTTTCAGTTTCAGAAATTATTTATACATTTTCGGTAAATTGTATATAAAAAATAGTAAAATGCATTGGAAAGTAAAGATTACATTCAAATCTTTTGCATTCAGTTGAAAGTAATTTAAAGGATAGATGTTATTCTATACCACAATTATTTAAAATCTTTATTCCTTGAAAATTTACTGATATATATCAATGGCAGCTTGTTTATAAAGATAAATATATGCTAATTTGTTGGCTAATTCAAACAAAGAATAGAAGGTTATCCATACGACCACTCATTTGAAATAAAGAAAAAAAAATGTTTTGAGTTCCGATTCTAAAATGCATTTCAAAACTCTCCCTTAGAGCTTAGTATTATTTTTAACCGCTACATATATTTTTCGTTACGCTTTATCAAATGAATCGTTAATATTTTTATATCATTCCAGTTACCGTTTAGATCATGGAGAAGAGTGCTTAAAGCATTGTCTCGGGTTGAATTAGACTTAATTGGACATTTCTCAATCTTAATATAATCATCAATAATAATTTTGCAGGATCAAAATAACTAATATAAGTATATCCATCTCAAGATTATGTAATTCTTATAGAACAGAATCAATAGATTATTTATCACATTTTTAATTATGGTATATTTAACTTCAATAATTGAATTTCCTTAGGCATACCTAATGTATAGTTTAATCTAAAGAGGCTAAGACACATAATTATTACAGTAACTGTATCAAATTAAATTCATATACAGAGCTCGAAATAATAAAAAAGTAGATATGAGTTTAATATCTATTGGACAATAACAGTACCTCTGAAAGAAGTATATTTTTTAAACGCTGTCAAAAGAAGTGTTAACTTGAAATCATTTGCAGTTAGTATGCCTTTCGTCTATCTTTCTGTCTAAAACCCAATGCATTATATATCTAAGAGACAAAGCAAATACAAGTTTGTCGAAAGGCTTTCGGTTAAAAATTCGAAATCAAACTGAAATTGTAAAGCATCGGTTTTACTAGAAGCTGTATGATAATATAATATACAGGCGATTATTTTATTTGAAAATCACCACAACAAAAGTATTGTAAGTTCAAAGAAATGTAGAAAAAGCGTTGAAATACAATGGTTAATATATTGTTAATACAATTTAAAACAAGCAATTTAAATAAATAGTATCCAAAGTTACAGTCCCTCGTCTTGTTTGCAGCAAAAGGATACTTTATGCTGTGAATATCTATGCCACAGTGGCAGTTCGTAAAATATGTTGTCAATCATTAATACTGATAAACGTGAAGTGAAAGCAGGTTATCAATATTGAAAAATCAATAATAGAGGTATTTTAATTCTCCAGAAAATTTTAGGCAATGAAAAAATAGAATAGCTACATATCTTGTGAAGTGATATTCCATCTTAAACTTTCCCCCAAACGGCCAAACATGGAACAACAAAGCTAATGGTTTTCGGAGCATTCTTAGGCGGCTATATTTCTGCTTTTGTTTAAATTTCACTATACGGCAACTTTATTTTGTTTAAACTCCCAAAGCTCCTATTAGCAAGGTTATGTATAATGAAACATGGCGGAAGTGCATCATCATGTTAAAGGACTTCATATTTATTCCTATCCTTCTTGTTAATAAAGGATCGTCAAAAAAAGCTGGATACATTTAGTTCTCGAGTCATTTAAAACTGCTTCTTAAGATACTTTTATAGTTACGAACTTTTCATAAAGAGAATTTATAATTGTAAAACTAAAAAACTCAAAAACTGAGTAAATGATTAAATACACATAAATATATAATTTTTTTAATTCTTCGCTATGTTCTTTTTGCTGACTTAGAATATAGAATGTTTCTTGAAATATTTATGTAACTTCATCTGACTATTCAGAATATAATAAAATGCAAAGAAAATTTAAAATTTCTGCAATAAATCGAAATCGGTTTCATTTGAATTGTAGCTCACATATAAAAAAATTTAAACAAACCCCGATCGAACCAGAGACTGAATTCTAACCTTATCTAATTGGAAGGAGCGAATGACATTTCATGATAATGGAACCTTTAAAAAAATAAAGAAACTACAAGAGAAGATGCATATTGATCAACAAAAATAGAAAATTACATTTTATATCACATATTAAATTTTGAAATAAATATGCATTAAATACAGTAGATGTATGTTACATTTTTGCATTAGATGAGAATTAAAGACAAGAAAATTGGCAAAATATTCTTAATAGACGATTTAATGTTTATGTATTTAAGGTTGTTTTTCCTTTATATATAAGATACCTTAAAGCTCATGCATAGAAAGAAAAAGTGATCTAAAATGTATAAAAATATTATACCATTTGCTTTCAGTTAATTAATGATCATGTCATTATTATTAAGTTTTGTTGCAGTTTCATTTTGAATCATTATGATATTTCATGATATTTTCCCTTCATGATATTTTTCGCCAACAAAAACATCAATAATTCACACAATTTGCTGATACATCATCATCCCTTAATGGCATTTTTTTCCTGCTAGTCAAGTTCCACTTAGTTGTTTCGATGGGAAATAAAATTTATTTCTTTAACATCTTAGCTATTTGAGACTATCAATTTTCCTCTAGTTTCTGCTGAAAGGAGTATGAGTATTGGCGAATTGTGCTAGACAAAGAAAATACCATTTTATTTCTCTATTATTTTCTAAAAGGAAACAAATAATGCATTCTTGCAAAAATGAAAATTTTATTGATTTTTTTATGTAACAGGATATCTTGTTTGAAAAAATAATCAAATAAACAAAATAAATATTCCAATAGAGGGTTTTTTTTTTTGAATTTATATTCCAGTATATCATGTGCCATTTTATCAGATCTAGCTATAAAATTTATTTTTCTAGGGAAACTCATGAAGTAGAAATAAAAAATTTAGTTTTGGACTATGTTTTCCGTTTATTTATATCTAAATATAACTGAATAGATTTTGAAAGTTATGTTGGATTCTGTAAGTTGTTTATCCCGATTTATAAGAAATATGTATGGATCAATACAATATTCTTCTTCATTTTAAGAAGATGAAAAAAATATTTTACTGAGTTATTTTATTAATCACCAGTGAATCCAGAAATATAATTTTACCAATAATTTTATAAATGAATTCAGTGTAAGGAATTCAAACTGAATAGACAATTATTAAGTTTCTCAAAATGACAATGTTTTTATTGTGACTGAGATATTTCGTAGGCAAATATGTTATATTTGCTCTATATAGAAGTCTCCATTTCGGTGTTGAAAAATTATTGGTTCCTGACTGTCTGCAAAAAACGTTTGATCATGTAAAATCTCATTCCAAAGACCTGCACTTGTCTAAAGAAGTCCCAATTTCCTCTCTTTTCCCACTCTTATAATTTCCAGTGTTCTTTGTTCATTTTACCGACGATTTGTGTGAGACCGGTCCACAGGCGAAGGCGGTCATACCATGGGTCATTTGGCATTTATGATCATATCCGAAAAATCTACAGGGCGTTAGAAAGCGGCTTAAGTCTGTTACAAGTCAATCTGTTTTTGGATCAGGTATCATCATATTTTTGAGAATTTAAGAATTGGAGAATCAAACCAATTACAGAAAATTATCATACCTTTATTCAAAATCACACGATTTCAATAATATAATTTTACTTATTACAGCTTTGATTGTGATAATCTTATAATTACCTTAGAGTTATCATCTGTAGAGATATCACCTCAAATGCAAAGAATTGTCTTTTATTAAGCATATAAACTCAAAGCAAAATAGTTCATATAACTTAATAATGCTTGGAAAAATTTAAAGAGGGGAAAAATCGATTTTGATAAGTAATATAAAAAATTGGGAAGTAATTTTTTTGTTTTGTAATAAAAACAAATCTATTTTAATAAGACAATAAGACATAAACAATAAGACAAATAAGATTTAATAAGACAAATAAGACATAAACATTACTCGCAGCCCTACGTAATACATAGTTGAAACTGATATCTAGGTATTTATGTTCATGCTGATACGACTAGGTAATGAGATTCCGATACGTGTGGTCTCAGTTGATACTCAGAGATTCTGCATGTGCGATATGTGAAAATTTGGTTCAAATATCTTTGACTTATTGTTGCTACAAAAATTATACTCAAGAATTTTGTATTTCAGAATAGAATTTATTTTTACATATCAAATTTTAATGTAATTAGCTATGACAATTTTATTTCTTATGTTACAAACTGATTTATCCTAATAAAATTTGAAATATTTAAAAAAATCATATTTCTCTGCATGCGGTAAGATTCATATCTATGTCGATGATGAAAAGTGCATCGATGTATCTTTCCAAATAATTGATGCAGTTTTGTAAATGGGTATTTACTTCGCACATGCATTCGCGTAGTAAAGCATAGGCAAGAAAATTTATAGAAAAAATTGAATTGCGACTCAAAGTCTGAATGAGCCGATAAAAGAAATATATTTTATTGTAATGAATTCTAATTAATATTCTATACTAAAATATTAATTAGGTGTCCTTATACATTCTATTTTATATCACTCATAACATTATTTGCATGGGATTTATTCCATCTTTCCGATTTTATTATGTATCGAATTAATTTCATTTCATCCCAGAAACAAAAACAAAGAAAGTATTTAATTAATTAGCCTATTTTCCTTACTATGTATAAATCACTTGGAATAATACATCCTCAAATTTGCATGGAAATATTTCCTCCGAATACAACTTTTATTGACAATTTTTCGTTTACAAGCAAAATTACTTGCTTGAAATGTTTAAAAAAAGCTCTTTCTTAATATAAAACTTGACATAAATTTGTAGGTAGTTACTTTGAAATATTTCCTTACATTATTATCAATTATCACTCTATTAAATTTGGTTTTAAGTCTCAAACAAATAAACTTATTTATTTATTTATTTTATTTTCTGATTTTTTTTTCTGATATCCTGCATTTAGTGCAATAATTTTACAATAAACATGTGCTCAATTCATCTTTACAATTTTTGAATTTAATCATTTTTTCTATAAAAATTATAGAATTATCAAATATTTAGATTGATGTGGTGATTTATGCTTTTTTTTCATGTATTTAAAAATTCGTATTAGTCTATTAATTAAAAAAATTCTGAACAAATTCATATTTTAATTATGCAAACAGGAATTCGAAACAAATATTCTAATGTATTATGGTTGACAAAAAAAAGAAATAATTGTTTTTAATGAGTATTTATTTTTTAATATAATTTCTGGGAGTACTTATTTAATTCAAATTTAAATAATAGAGCGTTTTCTTTTAAATGTGTATACATTTTCTAAATATTATCTTTGCATCAAAAATGTTCTATAATACAGACTTATAATGCTTCTTCCCATTACCGTTAGCAAAATCACTGTTAAAATCATTTTGCAATCCGATCTGTTGGGTGCTGATTCTGTGACCCTTCAGTGATCTTAGAGCTTGGTGACAAACGTGGTAACTAGAGAGATATTACTTTACTAGAAACTTTGAGAGTTTTAGCGATTCATCCAATGGGATTCGAGATACACCTGATTCTTCCAGAATCATTTCAGCTCGCTTCCAGGAACTATAAAAAGCCATCAATTTTAAGTCTGAGTCAGGAGCATTTCATTCCACCTCCAGCCATGGAAGGGAAACGACGTTAGAAAGACTCGCTAAATTTTGGGTATTCTATTAGTTACCTTCGAATATGCTAGTTTCCAGTAAATTTATGTCAGGTTTCTTGCTACATTGCAATATGCAATAGGAAGCATGAAAAGACCTTTCGGGTCTTGGCTCTGTAGGAGAGGAAAGTCAAGAAAAACCTTGAGCTTTACTGTCTTGGTAGATTATTACGAAGAGCAGAAAAATTTGGTAAAAGAGATCAAAAGCCAGATCTCACCTTTTATGAAAAACGTGAATAATCAAAAGCCCTGCATTGAAAGAGATTGTATATTACATAAGGGAAACGAAAATCTATGAGGGCACATCCATAATAATCAGGAAAGGATCTAGAGCCTAAACGGAGTATCGAAAGCGTTCAACGCTTGATCAGATGAGGGAGAACAATCTTGTACATACCACCCAATATATTGACGACTTCTCAAAATTAAATGAAATACAGACATATATTAAAAAATGGAAAATGAAATCCTGGAATTAGTACCATAACAAATTTTAGATTGCATAAAAAGCAGTCCCCTAAAAAAGATGATGCAATAGATATGGAGCAACATTTTCAGATTATTGATGAAAGACACTCTGCAAATGATGAATCCCAACTGAGAGTAATGAAATCTACACAACCAATAAATTCCTACTCTTAGAAAAAGAATTTTCATCCAAACCAAAGAAGCACCTCCAATACATCTTAAATTAACAGAAGACTACAATCTAATTGTGCTGGGAATTTGCAAAACATTTCCCAACACTGAAAATTGTTACAATGGATTCATCAGAATCACATCCAGGACAGAAGAAGAAAGGCATAATATAAAAGAGCTACTAAGCGCAAAGAAAAAAGAATTCATTATCAGCTATGACTCCTCAAGCCAGCCCTTAAAAATAATAATTCGTTTTTAAGCTCTTCCTTGCACATACTTCAGGAAGAACTTAAAAACAAAGTAGAAGCACTTGAATATAAAGTAGTAAAAGTTTCCCAGGTCAAAAAGTTTAGGATCCAAACCATGAACACAATTTTTCTAGCTGAAATCCAGAAAACATTAAAGTTCTAAAATGCTTACAATTTATCAAACCCATCTTATATAAGAATAAAAAATGAAACCTACAAAAGACCTGCAAAGACTTGAATGCGTATGTTTTATAAATGTTCAAATGCTATAGATGTGCTATAAATGCTCAGGATTCTTCAATAGTGCTCGGGATTGCAGATGCAATCCGCTCTGCATTAAAGGTGGCGGCAACCAACCAACGAAGAAGTGCCTGATGAAGGAGAAAATTGAGAAACCCGTTTGTATAAATTGCAAACAGATATAACACCTGTCTTCTTGGAAAAAATGCTCTGCCTGCCCATCGAAAAACCCCACTACAAGACCCAGAGGTTATGTTGGAGCAACTAAGAATCGTCGAAATAGTTCCGTAGGTAATCAATCTATCTTCCACACCACTTGAATAGCAACATATTAGACCAAGTCCAGCAAGCAAATCATGCGAAGATGCACCAACTTCAGCACTAAGTATCTCCCTCCCGGTTCTCACCGAATTAAAAGGAATTGTAGGAGCCTTAAAAGAAATTTAAAAAAAATATTGAAGAATTCCCTGGAATGCTAAAAGTAGCAGCCAAACTTAAAGAAGCAAGCTCCAAATAAGAGAGGAAATTCAATGCTCTTCTCGACTAAGTCCAATCACATCCGCCGACCTGTTTCACGCAAACATCTGATTCTCCACCGGAGAGCAATAGATCATCCACCACCGGACCCAAAATATCTTTGTTTGCATAGAAAACCTCACCCGCACCTACTCCGCAAACTAGCACCCACGCTATTGACCAGGAGAAGTCTCAATCTCACTCCCTGATCACCGTGACAGCAGACGATAAAACGACGAAGGTCTCATTCTCTCCCCAGGTGATCAACAGACCATGACATACCTCAGAAACAAAGCCTAAACATGCAAAGATGGCGATAACTTCGAAAGAGGAGGATGCTCCATTAACGTCAAATAACAGTCGAAGTCAGTCATCAATGGAGGAGTTCATCGTAGTCAAGTCGTATACAAGTATCTAGTCGTCGAAAAGATAACGAATTAACGGTGTCTGACAAAGAATCGGCTTTATGTGGAGTCAAGCTATTGCTGAACTGGGTTGTGTGCCAAGTCATGGTGTTTATTGTGGAAACAGTATCGAGTCCTGTGTGCTATTCTTGTAGTAGTACCTTAGCAGCTAGATATAGCTAAAATGAGGAGACAGTGGAAAATTGTTTCTGTTTGTTGGGACTGTAGAGTAAAACTACGAAGACTGTCTCTTTCACTGTACTCTATCTAGCCGCTTTGTGTGCTATAGCTATTATTACTATTATTACTGATTGCGACTTGTGGACTACTATTTGTTGTCTTGTGCAGATGTGTACAGCCCTGTGCGTTATCTCGGTTTTATGCTCGTCGTCTTAGTGTTAATAAAAGTTGTCGTCTGTTCCTAAAGGATTGTTTATTTCAGCATCGACCATAAAATCATAAAAGGGAAGGAAATAGAAATACATCCGTAATAATGCTAACAGTTTTGGTTAAAATGTTTCATTTCTTTCTGTTACAATTAATGTTAAAAACACCAAATAAAATTAATTTGCATATAACTAAATAGCTCTCTTCTACACTAATATATATTTTTATACGTTATTTTAAACAGAACATGTTAAAGCATTTTTTGCCTTCATTTTCTTCATTATATGAGTTATCTTTGTTATTAAAGTTATCTTTGAAAACAATTTATATATTTTTATTTTAGGAAGAATGTCCACTAATCTTCCGAATCTCTAATTAAATGTAAATATTTAACTAACGATATATTGTACAATTATTGAAGAAACTAATGAAATTCAACAAATATTGTCTTACGTGAGAAATCACAGTATTAATAAGATTAAGGTTTAAAGCATTTATACTTTTTCGCTTTCTAATTTAATGAGAAAAGAATTAAGTATTTCAGGGTCAATTTTTAACAATGATTTAACGCTAAGTTTTGATTTTAATAGGTAATATTTAACAGCAAGAGAAAATAATGATTAATTTTTCACTACTGAGATGAACAACTTCTCAATTAAATACTAAATTTCAATGTTTGAGAAACTAAGTAAATCCCTTTTCTTTAAAGCAGAAATTTATTTTCATTCATCAAGGTAAAATAATTTATGCTTCAAACAAAAATATTAAGTATGCAAGACACATTTAAATAAAACTTTTATCCACTGTTTTGGAAATAAACAAGGATAAAATTGTCATTGATTAAACGAACATTTCCCAGTTATTGTCTTAATTAAACTTTCAAGTAAATCATATTATGTCATACATATTATAACTAAATTTAATTATCATGCATTCAGGTTAAAATAACTAATGTTATATGATATAATTACGTTCTTACGCAGATGAGATTTATTAAAACACATCAATCCTGAGAAAGCTTGCAAAACACATTGAAGTTTTAATTAATGTCAGTTCCGTGTGATACATTTATGCAATCCTTCTCTTTTGGAGCCTGCAAATTTGAATCATCTCAAAAAATTCGGAGAACTGTAGTAAATTTTTATTTATTTTTTTAAAAAAATATTACTTATTTTTCTGTGAAACAATTATTTAGTGATATTTTCTTTTATTTCTTTGTAGCAAATAAATTTAAAAAGCAAATTAAATAAAAATAATTAAACAAGCAAAATGTATAATTTCCTAAGAACGCCCACTTAGAAAGGTATTATCACATGAAAACTTATATATTTCTAATCATCGTCTTAGAAAAAAAATATTTCATTTTGCATAATAATTTTTCCCCTTAGATAATCCTCGGATAAGTGCAAAATATGCCAAATTAATAATGTATCATAAATTTCCATGCATTTTAAAATTAACATGTTTAGTCTGTATGATTAATAATTCTATATTTTTTACTTGCCTCTTAAGATTTAACTTAATATTGTAATAAATAATTATTGTAACTGTACAGTATTTAAGTTAAATGACAAATTTTTATTTAGAATTAAATATACAACAGTTTCAGATAAATATCCTTTTTCATGCTTTCATATCAAGTTGCGGCATTTCTATGATAATCAAATTGAAACAAAATTTGAAAATCTATAGAAATGTAAATATTCACATTCTCTATTTTAATAAAATAAAAGAATTACATTGTTTACGCTACTAAGCTTCAGATTCAAATTGATTGACATGGCGAATATTCAAATTTTCGTCATTTATGTATATAATCCTAGAAACAGTTTCATCGTAACATAATATAAGGCATATAAATTTTACATGCATAATGAATTAACTGAATTCTCTTTAATGATCCATTGAATAAACTGATCACGGAAGGGATATAAAGTTTAAATACCTTTATTACTGAAAATAACACTTTGCTTGCATAATCCAGACTGTCACTTTTATGTAGATTCATCTGTGCTCAAACTTCTGGCTTTGTCTTTTGAAATGGCCCCATATGCTTGGAATTCAACATAATCTCTAATCATTAAAGTAAGTTCAAATTTTATTTAATGCAACGATACAATGTCGTTTAGTTCGGCCATTCAATAAAATTATTATCTCTACATATAATGGTAATATAGCTACTTGCAATCTAAGCAACTGTTATTTACATGTCTTAGCATTTAAATATCAAAAACTTTTATATGATAATGAACTGAACTAAAGCATTTTTAGGTTGCAGGAATTTATTTAATGCTTTAAAAGTTTTCGTATCGAATACTTAAAGTTTTGGAATTGTATTTTTCAAAAACTACACAAATAACTTTGCTATTTTATTGCCATTCTCAATTTAAATAATTTATTCCACTTCAATAAAATAGTATTTAAGTAGAATAGCACGAAAAAGAAGAGGGATTTATACTTCACCATGAATATTGCAAAACTATAAAAGGCACTACAAATGCAACCACTTGCAAATCATTTCTGCAAATCACTTAGATGTAATAACTATTATTAATTAATACTATATTTAAAAATAGAAATTAATTTTAGATGTAGAGGAATTTAGATTAATATTAATAAACGAATTAAAATAAAGTGCATGATTATTGAAGTAATAATAACTGTAGTAAATAACTCGTACAGCATAAATATTTAGTTGTTGAGAAATAGGCTTTTTCAGCTTATAATTATTTTCTCCCGATATTTGCAAATGTACATGGACATGATTTGATAGTGAAACCTGGTAATAAAGAATTATTGATATAAACATCATATGTTTAATTATGCTACTACTAATAATAAATAATTCTTGAACCAGAACTCGAAAACTTTGAAAAATTTTTAATTCTTGTAATTTTGAAGCATTTATTAAGGCTAGTATTAAAGGAAAATTTAATTTGTTCGGGTAAGGGGCGCCACAACTGCTGAATGAAGTTAGCCCTTTGTTTTTTTTTTAGGTTTTAGGTCACCGATGCTATTCGCGATAGCTAAGATGGAACTGGGGACCCTATACATGGTGTTCATATAATATATCCACAAGACTAAAGTGACCACTGCATCTTGAAGATGTTATCTGGCTTATAAAGCTTCCCCTAACATCAATTTGCAGTTTAATCATTCCTACTTTAATTTAAAGCTGAAATTTTCTGAGAGCTGACAGATAATTAGAGAGACATATAGTATAATACGGGCTTAAGGCCTTTATAACTGCATCAGTAAATTGCATGACTATGAAAATTTGAACCTCAAAAATATTTTGACGAAATAGCTATTAAAAGACAAGTTAGATAAAGTATTGACAGTGACAAGTCATATAAATTTTTTAATTAACAATGATGTTACATAAAATATATAACTGATAATTTTAAACAATAATAAGATTGGTGAACCAACTGGCAGCCAAAGGCAACTAGATTATAATAAAATTCCATGTTTGTATGTGCGTGTTGTCGCTCTATAGGCCAGACCGTTCGTTCTAGAGCTGCCAAATTTGGTAAGAGTATACCTTAAACACCGGAAAAAACCGAGAGTCGAAGCGAATTTTTTGAATTTTTAATTAGAATTTAAATTAGTTCAAAATTAAACGAAATTTTAGCGTTTTTCCGCTATTACTTTCTAAACTATTATCACACAAACATGATTTCTGCATCAAATTAAAGATTTAAAAATTAGTTTTCTAATGGCATCAGTGTTTTAACATATAACTTAAGCTTCTAATTTTAGATTATTTTTAAAGACATATTTTAACTATATTTTTCAACAATATATTTCGAACAAAACAATAAAATTTTATTTGCACAAGTACGTAAAAGTTAAAAAATTTGCTTTTATCAACGTGTTGCCATCATTTTGACATATGTTCAAATTTTAAAAAAATAACTATTATTGCAAATTAAATCTTAAAAAATGTAACTTCAGCACATGACTGAATAAATAAAATAAATATTAAATTTGATATTTTCTAAAAAAATAAATATAAAGCAAAATATTTTATGATCGTTTGCAATATTTATATCATTAACAAATCATCCTTATTTACTGTAAACAGAATTGAATCTATATTGGATACGAGTTCAAATTCTGGCCCAATGGCTAATTTGCAAATCATTAGTAATAAACATACATATTTTTTAGTACTGTTAACTTGGTCTTAGTCTAAATAATTACATTTTATGTAGCTTGAGTCAAACAATGCATTGATGAATAATGAGTTTTATTTTTTTTTTCATACTTTTCTCTGTGAACCATATTTTACAAAATATTTTTACTAATATTTTAAACAAAAGTTGTTGCATCAATTAATCTTCTAAATTAATTAATAAAACTGACTAATTTATAAAGATAAAAAAACATTATCCTGAAAATGTGTTCTTTTAGTTTTTTCCGTCTACCATCTTAGAGAAAATATCAATTACAGGCCAATCAATGCCTGGAATTACTCCAAGGCTAATAATCAAATGAATATGTATTTGCGTATATTAATAAAGGTGAGTGTGTGTGTTAGGGTACTACACATCAGATCCAATCATCTAGACCTACCGCACTTGGTATGTATATATTTACTTTGGTGGAGGAAAAAGTATACCTAGATGGAGGTTGTTTTTTTTTATCGGACAATTTAATTAATTAAAAATTAAGCTAACATTTTAAATTTTTCTGTGATAATTTCTGAAAATATTACAGCACTAAACTGTTTTTTAAATCCTCTTAAAAATGACTTTTGTTTCGTTGATAACAATGTTTAAAATTATAAATTAAGTTTCTATTTTTAATGAATTTCAAAAAAATACTGTAATCACATTTTTCAACAAATAATTCCTCACAAAATGGAAGTAGTATTTCACCTGCTAGAGCACGTTAAGTGTCTACAGGTGAGTGTTGTGATTTTGATAAAAACTCAAATTGATTAAAAAATTAACTTATTGCAAATTAAACCGAGAAAAGTGTGATGATCAGCAAGTGTTAAAATGGTAGCATAATGTTATGGAATAAAAATAAGATATGATATTTTCCACATAATTCCACGACAGCTAATTAAAATCAGAGAGATATATAGTGCAATGAACAAATAATCGTAAGACTTCTATAATAACATGAGTTAAGAGACAATCAAAGTTTGATGTGTGTTAATTATAACTAAACATATTTAGCTAATAAGAGATCATATAGTTTAAAGAGATTAGTTATAAAGAGAGTAAGGTACGTAAGTATTTAATTGAAAATTTCAAAATGCATTAATCATGGCGAACCAACTGGTCACCAAAGGCGGCTAGTATAAAAAAAAAGTTATTAAAAGCAAGAAATGTATTGTTGAAAAGAATGAAAAAAGAGAAAAACTGCAATCTTTATTTACCCTTCATTGGAATATTTATATGTGTTTTAATTATAACTAGACTTCATTCCAAGCGATGCATTTAATAAAAATATCATATGTGGTTTAAGGTATATAAAAATCAAAAGCATAGAAAATATGATTTTCGTCTAACATTACTTTGCTTCAAACACATTTTTTCATATCTAAAACTATTTTAACATTTTGGTGTAGTGGAAAGATTTTTTTCGGAAAATCTTCAATTTAAAGAACGCTGTCTTTTACCTTGATGAATTGTACTCGGAAGAAAAACAAACTGTGAGGAATATCTGACAAAATGTGAAAGCTTTTAAAATGCGAATCCATCTAACTTCAGAATTGTGAGTAAAGTGAAACATAGATAGAAAAATGGTATTCCCTCACCCGCAAGGGAATGTCAAGATGTTTGGATAAAATGAGTGCTTTTGTTTTATGAAACATGGATGGTTGAATTATATTTTTGAGAGCTATGTACCCAACAGTTTGAGTAATTTGAAAATAATATTTAACCCGCGACTCATGCATTTTTTAATTATGGTATAAGTGTCTTATATTTTAGAAAATAATTGATTTGATTCTTTTTTTTAAATTTTAGCGGGTTTTTTTTTTTTTTTTTTTTTTTTTTTTTATTCTCTGGTTTCATTTGGTGTGCTGAAAAGTGTTTTTATTTTTTTCTCCAACTCACTAATTTTTCAATATTTTTCTTTTCTTTTCGCTTCTCTTTGTGATTGGTAGATAGCGAATACTGTCTGTCCATCACAAGAACTCTGCTAAACGATCGTCTATGTTTATAGCGGGCTAAAGAAACCGGCTTTGTTAGGGAAGATCCATTTTCAATGGGTGGAATCGGACGGAAGTATTGGAGGGTATTCTTTTTCTTGGCATCGATTGTAGAGATAAGAAAAACTTGTTGCTCGTTCATCTTCTTGCTTTAGTCGCAGTTGCACTATATTTATATTCGCTTAACTTACTTCTTTTATATTTTATTAATCTTTTCTTTGGTTAATATTTAACTGCATATAATTATTTTTTGTCACTTAATAACATAAATTTAAATCAAATTAAATAATTACGATTAATTATATTATTGCTCTTATGTTAAATTAGACGCTTTTGCAGCGGATAGTTTTATATTAATAACATATAAATTTAAATCAAATGAAATGATGACGATTAACTTTTTATCTTGCATGATTTTACTTCTTAATTTTTTCTTCTAGAGCAGTTGTTAGACATGCAAATAATTATTCAGATTTTCTATTTGATTTGCTTTATTCTTTGTATATTTATAACAGGAATATTAGGTATTTTCAATATTCCGAGTACTCAAATAATTTTAATCTTTGTGATTTTTTTTTCCAAACTAGTTTTCAAAAAGTAAATGCAATAATTCATAATATCGCCAGTTTGGCGCTAAACGTGCCAGCTTGAGAAACTTGAATGAATTTCTACCTCCTCGAAATGAACTCTCCCTACAGTATCCTGTTTCTATGACTTCCGCCGTAAACATAGACGATGGTCTAGCAGAGTTCTTGTGATGGACAGACAGTAATTTTATCTGTGACATTTGAGGCTTGTTTTACCAGTATTGCTTGAAATATTTAATGGAAATTATTATTACGTCATAGTAAGTATTAAATTGCACTTGATAGCGAAGTATGGAAAAGAGAGTAAAGCTTTAATGAACAACAAATATGTTAAAAATAATATTGTTTGCTAATTATACTTTTAGAAACACCATTTCTGGAAGCAATAACGAATGGCTTTCCAATTTGTTTATTATGTTCTGAAATAGAACTTTTGTGTCCTCTGGATAGCAATCATATTACCTGCTAAGCAATAGAAGCATTTTTTTTAATGAGATAGATACAAAAAAAAATGAAACAAGGAAAGGCCGATCAAGAATCTGCCAAATTTAATTGAAAACAAGACATTGGCGCAAAAAAGAGAAGAATAGAATTAATATTAAGATATTGGAGGTGTCAGTAAAGAAAGCTCCCGTTGTCGGCTTTGAGTTTCACATCAGAAGTAGATCAATCGGCAGATGTATACTGTCATCACGGATAGGTCAATGAAAGAATGGCTAGTGAAATTTAAAACCTTGAAAACTTGAACTGACGAACATTAGATGCAGTAATGCACAACATTGAGGCTAAGGGTTGTCACCCACACACATATATAAAATTTTTTAAAAGAAAATACCTTTTTTTTATAAAAATAATCAACACTATATTGCTTATAATATTATATACAATTCAACTCATTCCCTTCTTTAATATTTTTTCAAAAAAATTATAAATAAAATAACTTTATTTAAAAAGCTAGTTTTAAAAATTATCGGTAATTGTTTAATCACAGTGCGTCATTTTGGAAATTCTGATTTTCAATCAGGTAATAAACATTTATAAATCAAAATTCAATAAACAGAATAAAATATTTTGCTCCATCTACAGTTATTTTTCAAACATATTTGGATATAATAAAAAAAGCTTAATGTTTCATAAACGTGAAAAAAAGAAATAATAAATGAAATTAAAATAATCCCTCATAAAATATTATGAAATTTATCTATTTTCTACTTACTTATCTTTTTATAATAGTGGAACATTCACAAATATTTAATTTCTTCCATTAACGTAGAAAAAATACTTATATTTGAAACTTCCATATATGTTACAAAGAAATGTGCTCGGCTGTTATGAAAATTGTAACTTTCACAAAGCATGTAATTATTTTTGTAAAATTTTGCTCAGACCTATTGCATACTACTGAAATTAATCATGGAAGGTGTTTCCCACTATTAGTAAGAGATCCAGTATAAAGTCCATTACTTCAACGTACAGAATAATACAATGACGATATAAAAGAGAATAGAACCCTAACTGCTGTGGCAGAGGAATTTTAAATACCCATAAAAATTTTATTTCAAGTGACTTTAATTAGACTACCAATTTCTGCATTCATACTTCATGACCGTAATGACTACTTCTGATAAATTTATTCATTCTTGAAGTCCTTATTTTAAAAGCTTTGGAATTCTTAATTTCTGTCAAGTGCGTAACAATTTAAACTGGTATTAAATGTTCATTTTAAGATTGAAATCCATGCAAAATTCCAATTCATTTTGTGAGAATAATCAACGATTAAATTCAGATGTGACTATTATGATTAAAATTTACATCATTATCTTCAGAAAAGGTACTGTTTCTTTCAACATAATATTTGTATTAATTAAGCAACTTATTCAATAAATCTTCATAATCTTCTCAGTTACTGAACTAATAATATATGTAAAAATAATTTTCATCGTTTTGAAAAGAATGATCATTTTAAATTAATTCCAATGTTTTGTTCTGGTGTCTAAAAGAAATTGAAATGATTTGTGAATATAATATTTTTAAATTAAAAAACTTGTTCAAATTTTATGAAAAATCTTTTTTATTGTAATGTTTCATAATTTAAAACATTTTTTTTTTCAAATTTTTATCTTTGTCAATTCTGCAAACTTCAAATGATCGGTTCGACGAAACTACGGAGGCAACCCAAAACACTTGGATAACCACAGAGAATTGTCTGCTCTTTTCGTTCCGAACGATTAATTAAATAGCTTTATCACACGCTTTGCACTTTAAGACATTATCCTAGATGGGTTTAGGAGACAGGAAAATTATTTTTCAATTCTAAAAAGATATATAAGCACACTTTGTTTAATAACCATTAGTTATTCAGGATTCTTTTTCTATTTAAATTCCTTGAAACCAAAATCTATTATTTCAATTTTTGAAACAATAGCAAATGTTTCTTAACTTGTTTGAAACAGTAAAATGAGCTTCCCAGTATTTTGAGGTACCTGAACTCATAGATTCTTAGGAATGGCAGGTAAAAGAAAAATTCAAATATGGCAAATATTAAATTGTTTCTTTAATGCCTTACTTTAGTGTAAGAGCAAGAAATGTAATTAAGTTTATAGGAATCAAGAAATCTAACAGTATTTTAATCTGAACACATACTTTAATTCAGTATTGAGAGCAAGCAAATATTCTGCCAAGGTTGCAACAGCATTTTCCTTATTTATCTTCTTCTGATACTAGTGTCGAGATTGATATTAACAAGTTCAAACCGAAATTTTTTTTATTAAAATTTTAAACCCCATAATATGTTTGCGATTTTCTACAACAAATTATATTAATTAATATGTAATAATCTTATATGTGATTTTGATAAATAACAATAATAATATAAAAATATAATAATTATTCTTTAATAACAATTATAATCATCTATTTTAGTAAGGAATATTTAATGATCACGAAAACTGCAATGAATGTAACTACCATTTAGTTGATATTTTTTAATGAATATTTCAGTTTTTCATATTTTATATATTTTACTGTATCTAAGCTATCTTCATGTTATATTTATAAATGAAATCTGCTTAAAATTTTAATTTCATTATTAAATACTTATTATTGAATGATTTCTGTGTTGTTTTATGGTGTATATTTCCATTAGCTCAGGTCATTAATACTTTTCAGGTAAATTTCAGTACATTTATTTAGATATATTAAATGTTATTTCAGCAAATTTATACCATGAAACCAATTTATTTAAGCACTTATTTTTTAAGAACATAAAACAAGAAAAAAACCATTTAATATAAATAATAAATTTTGTTAAGTTACCCCTTTATCTTGAAGCTCCTTTTCTTATTAAAATGTTAGGTAATTAGAATATTACTTCATTAGAAATAAAAGTATAAGAACATAGATTAAAAATGCATTGTTGGATCAAAGCTTATTGAGAAATCAGAAGAATTAAAACCCTTTCTCTGGAGCTTTTCTTAGGTTATTAGGAAAGACTCCACGAAATCACTTAAGTGTGAATAAAATGGAAGATTTTGAAGTTAGTATTCATTCGACCAGTTCATGCTGAATATTATTGCCACCTCCCTTTGTTATTCGATAAAAAATATCAAAATTGGCCTGCTGACTAACTAAACATGGATTCTCACAATCGTAGTAATTAGAAATTTGAATTGTAGCTAGTTTTACTCGCAAACGATATTTAGAAATTCATTATATGATAATGAAACATCATGCCACCCAAGAAGCTACATAATAAGCAATTTCGCTTTTTTTCTGATATAAATAACTTCCTATACGAGTTTTACTTTAATACGGTGGATATACTTATGCTAAAACTTTCACATGACTGAATTATGTAAAAGAATTACTATCTTTGGAAAGTAAGACATTGCTTTTGAAATTCCATCTTTTCTCATCAAGCTACCTTTTCCATTCAAGTTGCCCATAATGGTTCGCTGTATCAATAAATAGTCCTACCACTAATATATGAAAGCATGCTGACTAAAGAACTACTTCTTAAACTGAGAGAAGTAGTCAATAGCGCACATAAATGAATAAAGGGGAAAAATGTCCAGAAATATTTAACAATTTCTCTACTACAGGTAGCCAACAATATTCTGGATGTGTTGGATTTGAGAGTATTGCACAAATTTCCAGAAGCAGAAGCATCAGCTCAAACCGAGATAGTCGAACAGTTGACAAAATTCCAATCGGTAGAGCCTGTAAACAAACATCAAAAAGGCCCTTCCTATGCAGAAATTGCAAGAAAAAGACCTAAAAACACGGCCACAATTCTCATTTATCCTAAAGAAGAAAAGCCGAATACCAATGTAGAGGACCTCCTTAAAAAGGAACTTCGTTAGTCAGAAACCACTGTTAAAATTAAATCAGTTCGACGAATGCAGAAAGGAGAGCTAGTTATCACATGCAAGAAGGAAGAAGACTTGCAGAAGTTTACGGAAACTTTAAAAGAAAAAGAAGCTATCACTGAAAACATAATAACTAAAAAGCCAGGAATGAAGCATCCTAGCATTATTATATATTATGTACCCAACAACATACCGATGGAAGATGTTCAAAGGGCAATTCGTGTACATACCGAAAGTCCAGAAGATATGAAACTTCGCTTTAAAATGAGAGGTCGTCGAAACTCCAAGTGAGTCATTTCATTTTCTTAAAAACTTAAAAAGGATTGCCACTAATTGGGAAATGTTTCATCTCAGGGAATTTCATTATGTCAAGCGTTGCTCAACCTGTCAGACCTTCACCCATACAGCAAATTCTGGGCATTGCAAAAATGATATTCCATTCTGCGGTCACTGCAGCAGAAGATAGTACACATGGAAATGTATGACTAATGAACCTTTCTGTATAAACTTCTCAGTGTCAAATAGACTCAATGGAACTAACCTGCACATCTACCATATGACCATAGACCCACGATGCCCCTGCTACCAAGAGCTCTAGCAGCATTTAAACGTACCAGGGGTTATTAATGACAGCTAACATCACTCTGAATTCATCCTACAGCACCAGCAAAAATTTAATATTCTCCAAATTAACTTCGGCAGAGCAAAAGCAGCAACCCCTCACCTCCACCCTGCTGTGGTAAAATTGAAAACTGACATTCTCTTGGTACAAGAGCCATATGTGTACAGTGACAAAATACAAGGTTTGCCGATGTCTTGGAATATTTTCGCATCCAATTCTAATAAAGCTGTAATTTTTATTCCCTAAACCATCCATAAAGCAATTTTAGTAGCCAAATTGGAAGATACTATAGCAGACAAACTTCACACTGATACTAAACCTATAACACTCATTTCAGCTTATTCATCCCCAAAAGCGGATATCACTGAAACTTTGCAAGAGATACAGGATATTATAAGAATGATACCAAATGAAAAATTAGTGGTAGGAGCCGATCTGAATGGTCACAACCCTCTTTGAGGATATCATCACACCAACACCAGGGGAGTTACAATAATGGATTTCCTACTGGCTAATAACCTTTTTATCAACAATTCATCAGATGCCCCATCTACCTTCACAAGAAATACAGATGTGGGTTGGCCGATTTGACATTCTGCTCACAGGAAATGATCACAAATGTAGCCTCTTGGGAAGTTCTCGAAGAACCATTGTTTAGTGATCACCACTTTATTCAGACAAAGATAAGAACAATAATTACTAGCCACATCTTCAATAGATTTAAAACACTCCATGGAAACCATAATAAATACCAGAAACAATTTCAGTTTCATGTCGATAAACTAAATAACATAATCAAGAGCTGCAATACTCAACAGCAACTAAAGGAATTTACCTCCCTTCTTCAAGCAACAATAATTCAAGTCAGCAACATAGCATTTAAAATCAAAAAACAACCATTGATTGAAAAACCAACTTGGTGGACAGATAAATTAGAAATAGAAAAGAAAAGAATTAAGGCGTTGAGGCGAAGGGTCCAAATATCAAGTTCGGAAGAAAGAACAGAAAAATATTTGCAAAGGAAAACAGATGCCAAAAATATATGAAGAAAGTTAAGAAAACTAAAAATGTTGGTTGGAAAGAATTATGCACTGAAGCTGCAAACCCATATGGTAAACATTTTAAAGCTGTCTTTAGGAAAACCATTCATCCACCCCAGTTAACAGTCTTGCACAATATCGATCCAGAAGGAGGACACCAAAAAATAGCTCAGGATATATTAGAAAAAAATTTTCCCTTTCCCAAATTCATTTCCATCTTTAACACAAGAAATCAGTATTACTCCTAATGACTGCCTTTTCACAGAAAAAGAAATAGCACAGGTCATGATAATCTCCCTCATGGATAAGCACCAGAATACGACGGTATAGATAATCTAAATCTAAAACCAATAAACAAGAATTTCCCATTCCTATTCAAAGAATATTTCAAAAAATGCCTTTTACTAGAAAAATTCCCGGACCCATTCAAAATAAGCAATATCATTCTATTTCAGAAACCTGGAAGAGACCCTAAATTAGCTACATCATATAGACCAATAGCTCCCTCGCCAACTATAGGAAAAGGTCTAGAAAAATTACACAGAGTCTAATATATTTTCTAGAAACAAATAAACTCATCAACAATAACCAGTTTGGATTCCGTGAGGAAAAATCTATAGATGATGCTCTTAAAAAGCTTGTAGAAAAGATTTATGAAGGAAAAAGGGAAAAAGATAACATTTTGGTTCTTTCAGCGGACATCAAAGGGGCATTTGATAATATCCAACACTACTCAATAGTAAGATATTTAGATAAATTCCAATGTCCCCGAAACTTAAGAAACATATTCGAAAACTTTCTACAATCTAGAAAAATAATCCTTAACACGCAAGAAGGCTGGGACACAAGAGAACAGAAGCAGAGCTGCCCCCAAGGATCGTGCAGGGGTCCAGCTCTGTGGAACCTGGTGGTGAACGATCTGCTTAACAAAATATTTCCTGCCCTTACAACTGTCCAAGCATTCGCCGATGATTTTGTTTTGGTTATTAAAGCCAAAACAAAAGAAAATCTAAGACAAAATACCCAAGAATCAATAGCACAATTCATATCCTGGGCTGACACAAACAATTTAGAAGTGTCTACGGGAAAATCCAACTTTATTCTGTTTAGTAAATGGGGAACAGGACCAAGAATTTATTGGCAGGGAGAAAGAATAAAACAAATGCTCGCCATTAAGTATCTAGGTGTCCATATAGATGATGAATTAAATTGGAATAACCACCTCAATCATTTAGCATTGAAACCACATCAACAACACTTCAGTTTTCTTAAAATAACTGGCAAATCCTGGGGAATAACACTTCGACACAGAAAAATTTTGTACAGGACAGCCATTGAAAGGATGCTTGCACATGGAGCAGATGTTGGGTGCCTCCACCCCACTGTTAGACTGGCAAAAAAGCTGTCTTCTATCCAAAGAGACTTTCTGTTAGCAATCAAGGGAGCATACAAGACCACTCCCACTGCAGCACTCCAGGTCATCCTTGGCTTGCCTCCACTTCATCTGGAGCTTCAGATGATAGCAAGAATGACTGAACTATACAGACTCCGTGAAATTGTATCTGACATGCCACACATAAACCCATGCGATTATGAACACAGAACAACGGACTGGACGACACATCCCTCCAAGCATCTTCAAGTGCATCAAATTTCGTTGGAAGAGGGTGGGTCTCAGAATTCAGGACTCAGAATCTACACAGATGGATAAAAATCTTCAGCAGGAGTTGGAGCTGCAGTTTGTGTCATGCAGGATGCAGTCACTATACACCAGTGGTCAATCAGCCTATTGAAAGAAAACACAGTCTTAAAAGCCGAACTACTAGCACTCAGTAGAGCAGTAAAATATGCAACCTCTCTCCCTTCATTAAATCCAGTCATCATTTTTGTCGAAAATAAAGCGAGTATACAAGCCTCAAGTTCTTCAAAATCCAATAGCCAACTAGCAAGGGATACATTCACCCTTCTTCTTGTAATTCCTCAAGTCAAAATCTCATGGATCAAGGCACATGTAGGTTATGAGGGGAATAAAGCGGCGGATAAACTAGCCAAAACAGCTGCTAGCAGCTAATCAAGATCATAATACAATGAAGCTTCCAAAATGTCATCTGAAGAACACCCTTCAAACAGAGATAATGTCAAGATGGCAGAAGAAGTGGGAAGAAGGCGAAACAGGCCGATCCAGAATATATAATACCGAAAGTTTCTCTCTACGCAACCAACTGGAGCAGAGCGGATGTGCTTTTCTTCACTGGACATGCTCCATTCGCAACATACCTGCACAGATTCCATCTAGCCATCTCTTCTTGCTGTAGCTGTGGGAAAATAGGATCCCCAATTCACTATGCTACCGAAGGCTTACTGACTCTCTCAGGGCACATGTGAAAGCCAGAGCCACGTTTTGAGAAAGAATGGTTCAGGAGGGTTGCATCAAACGCCCATTCACGCAGCAAGATCCACTGCATAATAAACCATATCCATAAATATCAAGGCATTTTCAGGATTATACAATAGCTAAGACCAAATTGCCAATCATAATCAGCCGAAAATATAACTTCAAAATTGTAACTTATTTTTGTTCCCCCCATGTAATTTTTACCTTACCCAAAAACTGAATGTAGTCGTGTAAGATTCGACACCAATGGGATTCTCTCTGGAGATACCTGGATGGTTTGTCATCTCTATCTTTCTTTGTTTTTTATCTCTTTCTTCCTTTTTTCCCTCCATTTTGTGCCCTTCTAACCGGTTAGATAACTTGATGTTATAGGCACCGGGGGCGCATGATGGCGTTATGTTATGTTATGTTATGTTATGTGTCAATAAATAAAGTTAAAGAATAAAATTTCAAAGATATCTTTGGTTGAAATTCTTCCCTCAAAATTACCACGCTGTCCATACCTCGATTATTTCTTCTGACAGCTTGGTAGTTTTCCAATCTGAAAAAAAAAAGAACCACAGATACAATTTTTAGGAAATCATTGGCTATAATATTTGTTGCTTTGTTATTTATAAACATTAAAAAAACCTTTAAAAATTTGTTTCATTCCCCTTTATTGGATATTTTTATTCTTCTTTATTGGATATATATATATATATATATTCTATATTGGATAATAAAACTAAAACGCAAATTCAATGCATTATTATAGAGCAGGGACACATTTATATACTATTTACAACACCAAACCTGAATTTTTATAAAATGCTTAAAATTTTTAATTTTCTTTGTAAAAGTCGTTTAAAGTATCTGACTACTTTAAAAACATTGATTATCAATCACATCGGTGAATGTTTTTTTAATGTTATTTCTTCTAGTTTAGACTTTCTTCTTTCCATAACGGTTTATCTTTTCTATGAAAAGGAAGGCTTGACCTTTCATACACAGTCACATATTTTTCAGCTAAAATTTGCCTTTCTCTTCAATCTCAAAACTTTAATTTTCATAAAATTTATTCACCGTTAACAAGATATATCAGAAACTAATAGATGTATTTGCATTAACATTTCAGCATGTGCTTTAAATAATATGGGCATTAAAATGAGCCAAAAAAGTTTTTGTTGGTGAAATACTTTTTTCATTAATGCCTGCTTTAAGAAAAATTAAGTTGTGTATTTATGGAAAAAATAAATATATGCGCATATTTCTACCCATAAATTCTTTGCATCTCAACATTTTTCTTATATTTTGGCTCATTACATTTATCATTATATTCTATAATTTGCGTACAAAGAAAAATAAATAATTGCATTACAATTTTGTGTAGAGTATTAACTCTTTTGGCTAGCCTTCCAGCGGGCCCGTGTATGTGAGAGATACACTACAGATAAATTTCGTTTTATAACTTTAGATATGTTGGTACTGGGAAAGCCTGTCCTTGGCTATTTGTCCCCCTCCCTTTGACCTACTTTCAGTTGCCATCGTAAGTTTGTGGCGTTAATAGGTCTCTGCTGACCAGATATTTGTATTTTAGACATAAGTGCGACAGTTCATGTAAGTTTTTGTTACATCTAATTTTGCACGATTTTACAAATAAATATGCGCTGTTTTAGGCTGGCGACATCTGGAAAAGGCATTTACGGAAGAAAATATTGGAAAAAAGCAACCACGTCTCAACAAAGTGAGTTTTAATTAAAGGTGCTAAAGAGAAACGCCGAACTAGGAATTGAAGAAGTGGAAGATGTGGCATCTGGGACAAAAAGATGCAAACCCTGCCAAAAATAAAAGCGAACTAGAATCACGAGGTTCAGTTGTGAAATTTGCCAGAAATTTATTTATTTGGAGCAAACTAAACAAATTTGCACAAATTGCAACGCTTCAATGAAATAACAATGAAAATATTTTTTTCCTTTTCATATCTAAATGTCAATTATTTTTTCCTTTTTACACATAAATTCTGTATTAATTTTTTTGCACTTCTATATTTTATATGCAAATTGTTCTGTCAAAATATCGGCAATTTCATTTATATTATTTTTAAATCAATTCAGTTGACCCGTGGTTATTTTATATTGTTATTGCAATCTATGTTCACATTGTGTCTGCTTCTTTTTAAGTAAAAAATGTTTAAAGTAATTGTAGTTATTAATCCTAAGCTATTTACAATATAATTTTATTAATTATACTTTTGAAAATTTGCATTTTACTATAGCGTATGTGAGAAATACGTGCGACCTTTCATGATGACATGACGGCCACGCCGGCTGGAAGGTTAATTTTATTAAAATTTATTAATAATTTCCCTATTTCTCAAAATATAGTATATTTTCAAATAGTTTTGTTGCATTTATATTATTATGCATTATAATTGACAATACATTTAAAAACCATATTTTTAAACAATGTTTAAAAAATTCAGTTTTTCAAAAATTTTCCCTTGAGCTTAGTTGGATGCTTGGATACTTTCCCTTGAACTTAGTCGGATAATAAAATAGACAGCTGACAGCCATCATTCTAACAACATTATGTAATTGAAATTATTCAAAGAATGAAAATCTGTTTGTGACAAAAAAAAAAAACCCACACACAAAAACGAAGTATTTTTTGTTTTAATTTTTATTTAATCTTACAAGCACGTGCAATATAGAACTATTTTATATTTTAATGTAGAATAAAAGAAATAAACGTAATTAAATTTAATCCAACATGATTTCAGACTTATTTATAGATATTTAATTAATTTAAATATTCCAAGCAAAATTATACTCACCCTATGAATTCAACTACATCTTCCATACGTTCAAAACATTTGCAAATCTTGTCAACTATTCTGCAAGGAGTTTAAGCAAAACAAGAAAACATATTATTACTTATTAAAAGGAATTTGATTCAGACAACTCTCTAATATTTTCTTTATTTCTTTTTACGATGGCGGAAAATGTTTATATTTCATCTTATAAAATAAATAATCTGTCCTGCAAGATTAATTAAAAATAAATGGCGAATGAAATGTTTTTCGGGCGAAAATGATATAAGTGAGGGTTGCGAAATGTAATTGAATTCTTTTAAGTATTACATCAATAATACAGTCTTAAAATGAAAAATAAACAAGTTTTGAAGCTATTTTTGTAAAAAAAATGAGCAGTATATATGCTGATAATCATACAGAATATGCAGAATTTATTTTCATAGATTTGCAAAATTTAAAATCAATCAAAATAGCAAAAGTGAAAATTAAAAAAGTGAAAATAAAAATTCTAGACAAAATTTGAATGTAAGCTTGTTAACTAATATTTAACCTTTGAAAAAACTCAAAATCTTGTTGAAAATACGACATTTTAAAGATATGAAGCTGACGACAACTAAGTTTCTCCTTTCAAATTACATTTATTAATTGACTTAAGAAAAGGATGGTTATTATCAATTTCTCAATTTCAAATAAATAACAAATACTATTAGAAATGTTTTCCAACCCAACATACATTTTCTCATATTTTGCTGTATTTATTTTTCAAATAATATAAAAATAGAATACTAGAATCTTTAACGAGAGTATTACTCGCATTAAAAAATATTATTATCATAATCTAATTTTCAAAAAAACTGTGATGACGTTACGTATTTTAGATTTTAAAATACGTGTAAAACGTCTTCTCATTTAATAATATATATCTAGAATTTCGAGACAAAATTTAGAATTCAAAAAATATATTCACATTTTTAAATTTTTGATTTGAAATTGAGATTTATATAATTCTCTCCATTAACTGAGTTGATTAAGCCTCTTTCTACAGTCACATCTTGGCTCATATTGTTGTCTCATAAAATCTGAAATAATTTTACTTCGTTATTTGAATGGATTTGTTCAAACAGACTTTTTCAAATGAGATTTTAAACATCTCGTTTTATTTTACATTACCACAAAGTAATTTTAAAAAAAGCAAGTTTACGTCCAAACAAAATTAACTGATCTTTCAGTTCTTTCATTTTGGCATTCTGGCTACAGATATCTTATGAGAGTAATTGAACTAATTTGAAAATGACAATCACGCACTTCCTTTAAAAACTCATTTAATCATCTCTTATTTCAATAATAAGTAATGGAAATGCGTAGCTAGTGGAAAAAGGGATTGACTCTAAAGAATACCATTCATTGAAATAAAAACAAAGCATAATGAAAAGTCAAATAAGGAGATTTATGTAAATTTCATGAAAAGTCTGAGCGAAAAAAATGCATCTGCAGTTTTCGGTAGACTAAAGTCTTTTTTTGTTTCTTTATTTTCCATAGAAATTTAATAAGATATTTTTAGAAACAGGAAGTAGGATTTCCTATTGAGAGATCTTATTTTCAAAGATTTTTTATTATATTCACTTTTCGTCAAGCCATGTGCGAAAAAGTTTTTTTATAAAAATATTCAAAGCTCACGTCATTCAATGTTAGATTTAAAGAATCCGATCTAACTTCCATGTTTGTCTTAATTTTCTACCGACGTAAAGGAATTAAGACCTTTCAATGATATGTCATTTAAATTTAAAAGAAACCTAACAGTAAAAAAGGGTACATTATTAAAGGATTTTAATCAATGCTTATTTTATACTCGTATTTAGATTTAAAAAAACATATCGCTTAAAAATTAGCGGTTAAGACGATAATACAGAAACGTTCTCATTTAAAGTTTAAAATTTATTTAAAATCAATTTAATTCATATATACTATTGAAAAATTACTTAAAAGTTATTATTTATGAAAAACAAAAATGTTATTAAAATGTGAAGTTCAAAATAAATAAAATATAAATGAATGATTATTTCATTTGCTGTGAAATTCCCTTCTGTAAAAGGTTTTAACAAATATCTCAGTATCAATATTTTCCAGAATAAATACTCCGACTCATCAACTGAACAAGTGTGGTTAGAGAGTTGAACTAAAGACTATAAGAAAGTAGTTATGATCTCCGAATTTCCGCCGATTAAGAACATGAAGATTTCACTTACATCTGAGGTATTATATCAAGTATAATTTTATTTTATTCATCTTGCTGCTCTAAAAGATTGCTATATTATATGAAATAGCTGTTAAAACCAAAGTGAAGCAAATTAATTGAACTTTATTACATGTTTTTTACTTGAGCACTGTAGCTTTTCTTCTTTTTTCACATAACTGACATATTAATAAATGAGGAACAAAAGTATTATACCATTAGCTGTTTCAAAAGCGTTTGCACACAGTACCTATGATTATCTAATGAACATTATTCTAAATTATATCTAATTTCAAAATACCGGTTTCTTAATAAGTAATTCAAAATTCCATGTCAAAAGGACGTTAGTGGTAAGAATTACTTTGGATTTCTCAGTTTTTTGCTCCTTTCAGCAATAATGCTTTCAGCATTTAGCTTTGAAGTGTATTTAAAATAGCTTTTCAAGATATAACTAAAATAAAAGCATTTTAGCCATTAGATATCAAGATAATTCTTTTACAATTTTATCATTAAAAAATTATGAACAAATATGACTTTTAAACCATTCATATGTTGATTTCAATGCATATTTATTTTATTTATCAAATGCAAATTGTTATATTATGTACTGTATTCATCAATGCTTATTAATATTTTAGGAGAAACCTATCAGCATTTTTATTGCTTAAATATTCACATGCAACTAATAAAAATTAGAATTTGAGAGCGTATTATAATATCCCGTAATAATTTACAAAACTGTATTTTTCAATAACAAACAAAAAATAAATGCAGATTTACCAATTTTTTGTGCAATAAATTTTATGAGATGTCGTAATGACTGTTGAACATTAAAAAATTTGCAAAAAATTACACATATTAAGAATATTTGGTGTTATCAATATAAGTGAGTGTTTCTCAACCTTTTAGTATTTACGGCCCAATTTTCAATTATAATTTTCCTCACGCCCCCCGCCTCCCCACCACATGCAATAAAATGTATACAATAAAAATAATGTATTTTGAGTATTTTGGTGCTAAACCTACACTACAACCTTAATTTTAAACTTTACAAATTACCAAGAATACGGAAATTTACTGACATTTTGCAACACCGATCCTCAGCATTGAAAAAACAAGAATCCTATGCCTTTTTATTGCTCTTGCGTCCCGCCATCGGGCATTCACACAGTTTCACGAGAAGTTTCGATTTGTCTGGAATTTGTCTGGTCAGCTTAAAAGTTAAGTTAGGAGCGTGCGCAGATGTGAACAAATGTTTTCTCATTGGGAGTAGGAGAAAGTCCTATGACGCCAATATCAATTCCAAACAATCTCATTCGAGTGTATCCTTCTATCGCTATTGAATCTATTCTGAATGTGTATGTTATATATATTTTCGTGTAATTGCAATTCACTGTATTAAATATTCAAGGCAGCAGACTTATGCATAATCATGGATAAATTTTTATGCGGACATAAGCGAGCATTAGACGCTAGACAAGCATCAACAAGTACACAGACGAACGTGGATCCTAAAATAAAACCAAGAAAATATTCTCAAGAATACTTAAATTTTGTGTTCATTAGTACAGAAGTAAATGAAGAAGAAAGGCCCAAACGCTTCATAGTGATTACGCAAACAAACCTAGAGAATTCTTCGAATTAAAATTAAAATCATGTGAAAAGAAAAAAATTATTGTTTAAAAAAACTTCTTCTGTGAATGAAAAAGGTTTAATTACCTCTTACAAAGTTTCATATAAAATAGCCAGATGTGAAAAACCTCACACCATTGATGAAGAGCTTATTTTGCCAGCCGCAATTGACACTGTAGAAATTGTGTTTGGAGATAACTTTGCAAAGCAATTGCAGTCTATACCTTTTTCAAATGATACTGTTGCCCGCCGAATTACTGATATAGCTGAAGATGTAGAGCGTCAGCTTTTGTCGAAGTTACGTGACAAATTGTTTTCAATACAACGCGATGAGGCAACAGATAGTAATAAATATGCTCATTTCATTGCCTATATTAGATTTTGTGATGATTTGTCAGTAGTAGAAGAATTACTTTTCTGCAAACCAAAAGAACTCAAAGCAACAGCACTCGCATTATTTTCTATCCTAAATGATTTTATGAACGAGTCAAACATAGAATGAAGAAATTGAGTCGGAATATGCACCGATGGTGCCCATTCTATGTCCGGAAGATTCCAAAGCATTCAAGCCTTTGTGAAACAAAATTCGCCACAGTACGTCTGGGCAGCATGCATGATCCACAGAGAAGCTTTGGCATCCAAAGAAATGAGTCCTGTTTTGAATATCGTGTTAACTATGGTTGTAACCGTAGTAAATTATATAAAAATGAGACCCCTGAAATCAAGAATCTTTTCCGCACTTTGTAAAGACATTGGTGCAGTATATTCAGCGTTACTATTTTATTGCGAGGCAAGATGGTTATCAATAGGGGCATTTGTTCATTAGTTTTTATGCGTGTTTATGCCTTAAGAGAAGAAAAAGCCACTTTCCTAGAAGAGGAAAACAGACAGGAAGCTGAGAATTTTCGTGATAGTTTATTTGTGATGAAATTGAGCTACATGGTTGACATATTCGAGAATTAAATAACTTGAATCTTCAACTGCAAGGAGCAAATACACATATATTGGATAAGAGTGATATAGTTAATGCGTTTTGTAGTAAATTGGAATTGTGGAGCAGAAATTTAAAACAAGAAAACTTAACAATGTTTGCAAATTTGAATGATTGTATTAAAACTTACAAGGCTGAAGAACAACAAGTAAAAGTTGTTTTTTTAGCCAATGAAAATCATTTAGCAATGCTAGCAACGAATTTTAAAACGTACTTTCTTGCTGACGACAAACTGGTATCAAGTTACAAGAGGGTGAGGGATCCATATGAAAATACTCCCGAAAGACTCTCAAATGAAGAGGAAGAAACCTTCACAGACTTCACGGCAAGCGGCCAAACCAAAAGACAATTTAGTAGTTAATCACTCTTTGAATGAGTTTTCTGTACTAAAAACAAGGGCATTTCGCATTCTACTACCATTTTCAACATCTTACCTTTGTGAAACTGGATTTTCTGCGGAGGCTTCTCTGAAGACAATATATATATATCAGCTAAATATAGAAAAAGGGCTGAGAGTGTCTATTTCTAATATTAAACCCTCCTTCGAAAAACTTTGCTCTGCAAGACAAGCCCAATAACGAAGTCTCTAATAACTATTAAACTTGCTTTTAATTTAGTAAGTTGTTTTAATCTAATAAGTTAATTGTTAAATATGTCGAAATGTATTTTGTTTTGTATGTGTAAGTTCTTTCCTTTCAGTCACTTAATATTTTTTTTAAATAACATTTTCTCTTGGATATGCTCGTGCCCTCCCCATTAGTGTGCTCGTGCCCCACAGGTTGAGAATACTGATATAGGTGATACATAGCTGTTTTGACATGCCAGGCATAGCTTTTTTTGTTTTATAAATATTGTTACGAATTTGTAATGTTGCTTCTCAGCACAATAAGTATCATCTTAGGAAAGATAGTTTTATGGCCAGCTCTGTCGAATGCTTATTGGATGGCGGACTCTAGTACTTTGTGACAAAATCGGTGATTATTTTACTACTTGGCGTCGAATTTGCTGATTGTAGCGACGAAATGGATAGTACTGAATTTTCTGGAATTTTGAAATATGACCAATAAAAGGTGAGTTATACTTGATTGTTCGACTCCGTCCCCTGTTGCAATAGATATAAAAGGCCTTCAGTCCAACTCGAAGCTCGTGTAGAGAGACCTATAGTGAGTCAACGGTGAATTATTTGGATCAATCCAGAGAAGCTCGAGTGTTGAGTGGAACTCAAGCAATTAATGCATTGAGAATTGATTCAATGCGCCGAGTTCTGGAGACAACTATTGAAGTAGCTTTAAATCATGAGTAAAGCTATAGTAGTGAGTCAACAATAGACTACAGCTAAAGAGAGGAGACAGTGGATAATGGCTGTCACTTGTGGAAACCTTAAGGAATAGTTAAGGTTTCCACAAGTGACACAATAGATTCCTTCCTGCTTCTGAGTTTTATCTAGACGCTTCATCGTGTTGTTGGGATTAATTATTACGTGTGGACTGCTATAAGATCTAAGGGTACTTCTGTGATTGATTACTTCTTCTAAGTGTTCTGCTGTGCATTACTTATGTAAGTCTCGGCTGTAGTTTGTTGTCTCTGCATTCGTGTTAATAGAATTTTTATTACAATTAAGATATAATCTAAAAAGCAGCATTCATATTGATTCTTTTTTACAATTGATGATACATCATCTCCAAAAAAATCCGGTGATAGATTGTTTAAAAATGTCTAAATTATTTCTAGGAAAGGGATTACTTTACTACAAGATTGTCTAGGATAATCTATTAGTGAAAATATGCAATACAGCAAATAAATCTTTGCAAAGATGCCCTATATATATTCGACGCACATTTATATTCGAGCAGAATTCGATTTATTTAAAGAGAAGTATTCAGTTTTACTACATGTAATTTAATACAAATTAGAAGGCATCGTCCCCTGCTCAAATAGGCTCGCAAACCCCCAGGAACTGTTAATGCAATTCCTCACGGAACGCCTCATGATCTAAGCTCGCTTCACTCGTTTGTCATCTACTAAACCACTTTAGTATAGAAACAGATGTATTCAGAATCAATTTATTCCAAAAAATGAATTAAAAAATTAAATAAATAAAAACTGAATAATTCTAACATTTAACCTAATTCTCATCTTGGAGAAAGTAAAGGATAGACCATGGGATCATAATATTGATCGAAACATTAACAAATATTTAATTTCAAATGCATCAAACGCTAAGAAAATAAACTTATAATTGTTTGAAATAATCGGTCAAAAACATGTCAAGCCTAATTTTATTAGCGTGGGAAAAAAGACTGAAGTCCTAGTTATTTGGGGGTGTCAAGTGGCAATTAACAAATTCAGCCTGATTTTGCAGCCAATTAAAAGTTTTATTTATACAGTTTGCAGACGTCCTGGCAAAGGGGTAGCACGTCTTCCCCGTGATCTGGACGTCCTGATTCGGGCATGATTGCTCTTCCTCTATACTATCAATCAAACGTGTGAATGTGTCCCCTTTCGGAAAGGGGTGGTAACACGTGAATAGCTAACTCGTACTTTTGGCCCTAGATGGAGCTACTGTAAAAAAGAGACAAAAGAAATTCTGCTTAAGCCTACTTGTCATAGATTTGTCTATGGCAAGTGCCATCAGAAATAACAATATATATAGATTAGTTTCCACTTTCTTATGATATTAATTATTTTTTCGAATAAGGAAATTTAATAATCTTTTAAAGACAAATAATTGTAATTAGTAAACATAAATCATTTTAAATTTTATTAAAGATATGAAATCTGAATTTTGATTCAGTCTCTTATGTGTAAATTTAAAATATTTGTAAGTCTGTGAGGAATAATCTAATCAATTAAATAAACAATTTATTAAATCAATTAGGAAATAAAAATTATCGAAAGTATTCATTGTTTTTCAAAGAATATTTCTTGTGCCTGTCTGATTATCATAAACACAATAATAATTATAAAATAGGTCAGACATCAATTATTTCAATTTGAAAAAACTTTTTTTTTTTTTTACAATTCTAATCATTGAAACACATTTTTGATTTAAATGAAATTTTAATTATTACTTTAAATTTATTTAACTTCCTGATTTCAGAATTAAAGGGATAATGGATTATTTCACATGTCTGTACGCTTCTATTTATTATAGTTCCTATGTTACTTCATCAATTGCTCTATATCAACCCTGGAAGTGAACTCTTGTCTTAATGGAGATATTGCTAAAATTCAGAATTTTCGGGAATCTTCATTTTGGTTGTAATATTTGCTGTTAAGCTTCATAACTGTCTCGAAGACTAAGGATAGTGAGCCTCATATCCGTCAGAGTTCTCTTTTAAAGATACTTTTTAATATGATGCCAATTTGGCAAAGAAGTATATTTTATGCAACTCGTAACAATATTTACAGAAATAGCAACATTTGTAATCTATACTTATAATAAAGCTCAATGTGTGTGTGTGTGTGCGTGTGTGTGTGTGTGTGTTGGCGCTCTACAGGCCAGACCGTTGGACCTACAGCTACCAAATTTGGTACATGTATACCTTGGAGGTCCGGAATGTGCACCTCGGAGCCCTTTTTTCGAATTTTCAATTAGAATTTGAATTAATTAACATTTAAGCGAAATTTCGACGTTTTTCCGCTATAACTTCCGAAAATATTATCGGATAAACATGATTTTAACATCAATTTAAAGATTAAAAAATTAGCTTTCTAATAGTATCAGTATTTTAACATTTAACTTAAGCTTCTATTTGTAATGAATTTTTAAAGAAGCATTTCAACTATATTTTTCAACAATATATTTCGGACAAAACAATAAAATTTAATCTGCAGGAGCACGTTACGAGTGGAAGGGGAAAATTATCTTTTATCAATAGGTTGCCATCAGATAGATAAAAACTCAAATTAAAAAAATAAATAATTATTGCAAATTAAAAATTTAAAAATGCAATTTTCAGCACGTGTCTGCATGAAATGAAATAAATATGAAATATGTTTTTTTCTTTTTAAAAAAAAGAAAATGCAAAGAATTTTTTGTGACTTTTACAATATTATTAATTAAATAAATCAGCTTTGTTTAATAATAGAAATACATCTATAAAAAAGTCTAAATGCTGTAAATAGCTGCATAGTATGTAGCACGAGTCTATAAATGCTTTAAAAAATGAAGAATATTTAGCTTTTAATTAAAAAGAGATGAACTTGTGATATCAGTGTTTTAATGTATATCTCAAGCTTCTATTTTTAACGAATTTTTAAAGAAATATTTTAACCATGTTTTTTTGAGCACGTGACTGGATAAAATAAAATAAAACAATGCCGGAAGTTCAAATAAAAAAAAAACTATCATCGCAAATCAAATCTAAAGAAATACAACTTTCAGCATGTGACTGGATAAAATAACATAAATATAAAATGAGATATCTTCTAAAAAAATAAATGCAAGGCAATGGATTCTATGATCGTTTGCAATATATATATAATTAATTCCATAAATTATCTTTATTTACAGTAAACCTGGTTGAATTTAGACAGGATATGCATTGAAATCCCGACTTAATAGCATATTTCTATAATCGTTTGTAATATCTGTATCATTAATTCAATATTTTTTCCCCTTTTTCGCTTTCTTTAAAAAACATATTTAACATTTTGTTAACATCACCGAAAAAAACATTTTTAAAATTTTGGAAGCATAATCAATAAATTGTTAGAGCATTAAACTCAAAAAGTTTTTTCGAATAAAGTTACCGACTCTTTAACTACTAATAACTGAATCTTTTAACTTTAACTATTTCTTAAATTTTGGCTAATGAATATGTGATTTAATTGAAAATTTTAGAACGCATTGCTCATGGCGAACCAGCTGGTCGCCAAAGGCGTCTAGTTAAATATAAACATAATAATATCTGTAAATACATATTAATATAAAAATATTTGTTATAAAATATTTGTGTAACAATATTTGTAATAATATATAACAATATTTGTTGAACAATTTGCAACAATATTTTCAGAAACGTTTTATATTTTTAGTTTGCTATAATATTGATTGAATAACTTCAATATAAATGGAATGTCACTGATTTGGTTGCATTTTTATTAAGCGCCTGTTAGTAGAAAATAATCAAACTATATATGAAATGTATGTGCTTCTATGTATTGTGAGGTAAAAGGATATGAATCAAAAGCAACATCTGTTTAAATGAATAATTAAACATTGTGAAAAGCAATTATCCTTATAAGTAAAAAATACCAATGATTTAAATAACCGTCTCAGTTCTTCATTACATGAATATTGTATATCTGTTGAAACATTAATGTTAAAAATTCATAAACGTGATAAAAATGCGTTAAATATAATAGTATTACCAACACCCTACCCTGAATATTGCCTCGGGGACATGCTGAAAGTTCACTGCAAAATTCTTTAAGACAACATAAATAAGAGGAAGAGCGAAGATAAGGGAAATGAGCTTGAAGACAAAAATATCTACTTGAATACATATTTATAAGACCTGAAATTAAAGCTAAATAAAGCATAATTACCGTATTCCACAATAAGCTTTCATTGCGATGCTTATTCTAGATTTAGAGGTAGAATGAAATTTATTTTAAAAAATTTAAAAAATTCCTAGCTATGATAAATGTGTGGGAAGGTCAGAAAAATCCATTTGGAGACAGAGGATCTGTTTATATTCCCATTTGCAAAGCTCCAAAATACTGAATAATTTAATTTTGATGTGGGATGTGTGAAAAAATATATTGTTTTTTTTAATGTCTTGCATAAAAAAAATACATTTGTTGGAAAAATATTTTTAAAATACTAATGGGAGAAAATAACTTATTGATATAAAATAATTGACTGAAAATAATTTGCTGAGAAGAAATTTTATAAATACAATATTTTACAGTTTTGGTCTATAAAAAAAATAAGAGCATTATTTTGGTAAAATAAAACTGATTTAAAATATTTCTTCAGCTCTATAATTGGTAACAATGAAAATCTAAAGATTACATTTAATTTTTGATAGAAATCTCGAAATTTAACTGAGGTAAAAAAGGAAAAATTATAATGACTTCTCTCTTTTTATATTTTTTCATTAATTTTTATTTTATAATGTATAGTTCTAATTTGATGCAAAACTTTTGGCATTGTAAAATAAGTAATTTTAAATACCTTAATCCTTAACAGACATTACAACTACTCTTAACTATATTCTTTTAGAACCCTTTAAAGGAATGTTATTACTGAAGATTTGTGGATATAAGATTAATGTTATAACTAAGTTTCTGAAGAATCTTTTACATTGAATAATTCTAGAATATTGTGTATTTTTATGCAAAATGTAATAAATTTTTCCTTTATTTCTTAAATTGAAGTGGAGTTATTCGTGATTCGCATGAATGAATCTCAAATTTTATTGTATATATGCTGAAATTAAGCAC
>JAPMOQ010004550.1:1735316-1823564 GCA_026543055.1 Argiope trifasciata | reverse complement strand
TGTGTGTGTGTGTGTGTGTGTGTGTGTGTGTGTGTGTGTGTGTGTGTTGTGCCCCAAAAATACATACATTCCAAGCTCCCTAAAGATACATAATTGCATTACGAGTGACGCATAATCTGTAATAAGATTTATTTATTAATCTTATTACGTTAAGTGTTATTAAGTTTCATTTAAAGCTTTTTAAGTTTATTATTACTGAAAGGCATTAAGGTTATAATATTTCCTAAGAAATTTCCCTTCGGAAAATTCAATAAGCATTTTTGCAGTCGTTTTCAGTGGTTTTTTTTGTAATTATTCATCGATTATGAGGCTCTTATTTGGATGAATATCCAACATAACAAAGTGATTCCTTACTGGGTAAGAAAAGCTAAATCTGTTTTTAATAAATCCTTTTAATTTGATAGAATTATAAATTTCAGATGCTAGACCTGCGTGTAAAATTTTATCTACACAGCAGCCTGCGTTTTGTCTTTAACGAGTTCACTTGCTTTTGAAAAATCATACAAGCAGTTTTCCTATGTAAATTCATTTAAAATTTGATGAAAATCTACAAATTTGTTTGTAATTATATATAGAGAGATTGAATTAGTGGCCATTACCCTGATTCATTTAGTTTTATTTTATTGTTTAAGGGCATGGGCGCTACCAATACAAAGTCTAAGACTCATGAATTTAACTTTTAGAAAAAGAGAGCTGCGGGCATTCGCTGAGAGAAGAGATAGGTAGAGGGCCCTTCGTTTCGGTAAGATGTATTTAATACAATACGCAAATACTTTTACCGTAGGCAGACATTTAGCTTCACCCCTTGATGCCATCTAAATACTTTACTTCTAAATTTAATGTAAACAACTGTATTGATAATTAATGGCCTTTAAACTTTGTTTATTATTAATAAAATATGTTTTTTTTTCTTTAAACGTTACTTATTTCTTCAATCAGTTATCTAGATACTGCTCCAAATGGGATTGATTTGCATTTTGTTCCACCTAGTTCTACATATATACTAAATTTCTGCAGTCTAATTTAAAGCGTTTATGAGTAATCATGCCTACGGATAGACAGACACAATGAAAAAAAGGAGGGTTCGAAGTTTGTGATGTCTGAAACATGACATTCAAAATTTCAAGTTATAAATTTTTGAGGATTACAATATTTATTCTGTACTTCGTACATGATAAAGTAAAGTAAAAAATATCGTGCTGTTCTAGTTATGTTTAAATGTCATTTTTGCTGTAAATCACATGAAAGCCAATTTTCTTTATCTTTTACATAAACGATGCATTAATAAGACAAAGGATTCTTAACTCGCAGTTTAATTAATTTTTTTGAGGAATATCAACAATGTTTGCATCGGATAAGGAAGTTTAAGAAAAATGGCTAAAAATGTATCTTACTAAATTCCTTTTTTCAAAAAGAATTTCTCTAAAACATTTGTCGAAAGGGAAATTTGTATAAATGTATTCTCATGATATACTCAAATGTACTTACTCAAAAAGGTATCAGAGATTCCTTTTTCAAATGCATCCTAGATTACACGAAACAAAACAGAAACTCATCGAACAACAATGGCTGCGATACCCTACAACACCATAAAGTAATAGATGTAAGTTTCGCTTCAGAAAATGGCATATTCAACTGAACTTTTCCACTCTGACTTTACGTGACTTGATATCATCGATAAATTTAATCTTCTAAATGCATTCTTTTTGCATTAAAAAGCTGATATTGCAGTGAATACATTCCACTAGATGAATTTCATCCTGAAAAACAAGATTTTTAGCTGAATATTAAGGATTCTCTCCACTTTCATTTTAAGTAAATATTTTTCATCGCTAAAAAACATCATTTTAGGTAAATTGAAAAATAACGGAAAAATTTAAGAAAGATACGCGTATATTTTTCCTTTGTGAACTTTGAAAATGGAAGTATTTTACAGTTTGAGCAATGATTTAGTTACTTTTTGTTCTTTTTCTTTAAAAGTATACTTTTTTTATTCATAAAGTTTTTCGACAAGATTTGATATGTTAGCCGTGGGAGGAAAAGTACCTTTTTAGGCCTAAGTAAAAACAACAACAAATGCCATGTGATCAATTAGCATATTTAATTCAGCCAGCACTTTTTTCTCATTTAAAATCCATTAGCGACTCAAACTTCTTAATTGAAATTATTTTTTAACTTTTGCTTTCTAATTAGATGAACCCTAGCTTTGAAGTGGCGTAGTTTCGATTAAATTAAGAGTTTCAACTTTTAATACATGCAGCTTACACTATAATTTTGTATCGGATTATTATGTCGATGAATGGTTTAATTTCAGATTATAATTATGAAATTTTGAAAGTATGAAGCATGAGTGACTCGCTGCCATTACAGTTCAAATATTAACTCAATTGACTCTAACATAAATAAATTGGGAGAATTTTTTCTCTAATCATTCACTCTAAAATGAAGAAGCTTGAAAACATAAAAGAATTTAACTATTGCTCTCGAATACTAATATTTACTTTATTTAACGTTATAAATATTTTAGAATAGCAATGCTTATTTTTTTCTGTAAATGTAAATGATTTCATTCATTTCTTACACAATAAGGTGCGGCAAACATTATGTTAAAAAAGAAAACAAATTTTATTCTAACAAAAATGCGGAAAGATTTTAAATAATTCCAATCGAAATTACCTTTGAAGTGTCATCTTTTAATAAAAATAGTGAATTGAAAAAATATATTCTTCATTGAATATACCTACTTTAATTTTATTCATTTTTTTCTTAAATTAGTATTCCTTAGACACCATTTATTTCTAATCTGTTAGACTTTAATTTCTAATTAATTTTATGTAGTAATTCATAATTAATTTCACCCTTCATTTCTAATTTATGCTAATTTTTGGATAATTTTCGGAAGTTTGATTAGAGAAGAAAATTATTTTATGCTGTAAAAAGAATTGCAGCGAGTATGAATAATAAAGAATAAACTCATGCATTCAATGGAAATGCAAATTTAATTTTTTGGTTTCTGTTTCTGCCAGATTGCTTCTCAAAACTTTATCTCTTACATCATCATATCGAAAAGGGAGTCAATTTTAGTATTGATTGAATAATAAAAATGACATTCTCATTTTTTATCTAAATTAAAATAACTTTATTACATTACCTAAGAAATTTTCCAGACAAATCGAAAAATAAAATTTAGCATTAAAGAAATCTGTCTTTTGTAACAGAATGTTTTACATTTATACATATGTAAACAGGATTGTTATAGTTAAAGTACTTCTATTCAGAAGTTTCTATTACTGATTGTATGTGCCGTTGCCGATTCAATGAAATGCAATCTTAATAGCATTTAATAAGAATGATTCATTCTGCAAAATCTAATTAAAACCAATTAAAACTTTAAACAATAAGTAGTAGCATGCCACAATTTAAGTTTAATTAAGGTTGAATAAATATATGAAGTTCTTTATTATTATCAATTAATGAAAAATAATTTGGAAAGCCCTACATTTGAATCTCTGTTTTTTATATATATGGAAAGTGGGATAATATCATGTGATACAAAGCTGCATCAACAAACAAAAAAGTGCCGTTCTGCAGTGACAAGCAATAATTATAAAAAATAAATAGCTTTGCACATACTTTATGAATTGTCCAATGTTTTACTTCTGTCCAACTGTTTTATATACAGCATAATTGTATCCTTCCAACTCCAGATCAAGTCATCTGGCATATGTCATCGAACACAGTATCTTTCGAAAACTCCTCAGCCTAAAACTTCATGATGTTAGATCAAGTTATCGTGATGGCCCTTTTTTTTTAATCAAAATGGCAACATTATGGTATTTAATGTCAAATGGTAATTTTTTCATTAAAAGTGTAAGCCAAATTTTTTATTCACCTTGTTGTAGAGGTTTCACTCTGAATATATGAATAATTAACTGAATATTTGATTAAAGTTCTTGATAGTTAAAAACAGATTTCATTTTTCTTACCCAGTGGGGAATCACTTTGTTATGTTGGATAAGCATCCAAATTAGAGTCTCACAATTGATGAATAATTACAAAAAGAACCACTGGAGACGACTGCAAAAATGCTTATTGAACAGCCTACCACAATGTGACCACAACTTTGGATTCCCAATGTTAAAGCAATCTGATCCCTTATATATTCCATAACATTTAAACCGCTATAATAATATTAATAAAATTTTAACTTTTTTTATGTATTATCACATATATATTCGATTTTCATATCGATCAGACCAATTATCCTTTTTGGATTTATAATTTTCTTTTTTTATTATTATAATTGTATTGTATTCAGACAAATTGTATTGAAATATATACAAAAAGGTTTTCATAAAGGACATATTGATATTCAAAATCGATAAAATCCTTATCCATGAAATGTATTATATCCATTACAATAGAAAGTTTTATTCATTCAATATAATGAAAGGAAATGAACGATTGCTAAAATATAGAAAATTAATCAACATTTTTAGAACCCAATCTTATATTTAATTATCAAATACTTGTTACCTTATATATATATTACCTTCAGGGAAAGTATTTAAGCTGCATAGGTAAAATCCTATGCATACTTCATTTATACTCCATGAAAAAGGATTTTTTTGCCATAAGACTGAGATGTTATCAGTTAAAATAATTAGTAATCAATAATTACTGATATTTAAGCTTCTGAAAGAAATCTACTTACACTACAAGATCTATTTGTATCACTTTTATCTAATTCTCTTTAATAGTAAGCTATCATTAACCACTGAAACAAATTTAAGTTTCTTCGAATTTGTATCTTTTAAACTTGTCTCATACAACTGAAAATGTGAACCCCATTAATCCCACAAACAAAGAAGCGATTACCTTTAAAATAGGGCTGATTTAAAATATGCATATTAGTAGGGAAATGTACCAAAGTTCATATGATATGGTTCTAACTCTACCACCATCCATTTCTTCTTATTTATTATTTCTCTTTCAGTATCAAGGTTGATATTTCTTGCTTTTTTAAGAAACATTCAATAAATTTGTCAGAAATTATATCAAATCAATAACTAGCCGTACTCACATGACGTGCCCGTGGCAGAGCATCCAAGAAGAAAAATTCGTTTTAAATTTAAGTCTACCCTTCATCCGATATTATATGGGTATGTTAAGCAACAAAAATAAAAATTCATGTTGAAATTATGATAAACAGCTACTAAAAAATTTTTACAGCACTCATTTTGAAATATTTAGATCGTTAAAAGGGTAAATAGATAAAATAATCCACTAAAAATATAAAATAGAAGGACTATTTCAAAATTTGTCTGTTTTTTCACGTCTCCTCTTCCTCAAATTTATATGTCTTTGTCTGCAGACAGGCGATAATTTCGATCCCCAGAAGATTTATTCGGTCGCATTTCAGCTGTAGTGTGATTTAAAGAAAGAAAATTATTTCGTTAATCAAAAGACTCGCCTTCTCTAAGAGTGAACATTATTTCTCTTATATTCGCTACCCAAACGTACCTCTTCATTTTCCATATCACGCAACAAACGAAACTTTTTACCATTTGATATGCTCCGGCCAAGGTTAGATTTCTTTCTTTTGGAAATAATGAGATTTAAATCGTTGTTTAAAATTAGACGTAAACAAAGAAATGCATCTCATATGCATACCACAATTCTTGCTATTTGCACATATGCAGTTTGAGGTTTTCAATCATGAACGGAATATTTATAAAACTCCTTTTTTATTTTGATATGACTTTAATGTACTAAAACCTTCCTCAATAAATATTCTACAAAATTGTATAAATATCTCCCATAAACTTTAATTGTTTCACACTTTTTTGTGTTACCAACATTCAGACGCTTTCAGGAGACATCATTTAATAAATTGTATAGATAACAAGTTTTCACAAGCAAAAAATTATCCTTACGTAGTTCATACACTTGATTTTATAAATATATCAAAAGTTTACTCCTCATGAAATAACTACTACTACTGTTAAAGTAGCATATAATTGGTTTTTAGGTTTAATGTTACCTTCTATCATATAATGAATTATAAATATTCATCCTATTATAAAAAAATAATTGTTGTTGCATTGAAATCCTGTTTCTAATTATTCTTTGATGGGAAAGATCGGGGTTAATTGAAAATCCTATTCTATTTCCAAAGATCAAATTTTAAAATAAAAAATTGTTAAAGTTTTACTGGTCCAAGATGAAGCAACCTACTTTAGAAATAACCAATATAGGGAATGAATAATTATTCTTAGAAACGTTTGATTTATTTTTTTATTTTAAGCAAAGTTACGACTGAAACAACGGGCGTATCATCTTTCTCTAGAGTGCTTTAAAGAATGTACATTTTTCTTATTGACTAGGTATAAGGAATCAACAACGAGTAGAAATTGCTCTTAACTACTCTCACCACCTTATAATAAATGTATTTATATAAACTAATATAATGTTTTCTTTTGTAGTTTTATTCTATTGTTATATTAATCATAAAAATACCGAAAGTTGAGTTTCCCAGACTGAGAATAGTATGAAACATTAATTAAGAAATTTTAACATTTTACATTTTTTAAAAAGTAGGCAATAGTAAATATCAGTGTACTTATTTTTAACTCTTCAGGTTTCACTTAAAGAATCCTTTTCTGAACATGTCAAATGCATTTAATACACTTCTGATAATTCCAGGTTTTTATGCAATAGAAATCATCTTTTTTATAATAAAAATTTATATACCTAATCAGATAATTTTTAATTTCAATGGAGTTATCCTTAGAATATAAAATAATTTTAAAACAGTTACTTCAACTGTTTGTTAGTTTAGAAACATTTATAAAATGGTTTAATAGTTAAATTTCGTTTATTCAAAAATATAAAGAGCCAGTTCTAAAGACAGCTAAAAAGAAATAATGTTTCTCTCTAAATCTGATGTATTTTGTGTTAGTATAAATGATGCATCTTTCAAAACAGATACAAAATGCAGACAAAAATTTCACAAACATTTAAGACAGTTTCGAAAATTTTTTCGCTACTTTTGTTGCTAAACAATGGAGAAAAATTGCTTCTTTGTTGCAAAACAATGCAGGAAAAAAAAGGAAGTAATTTCATTTGATGCAATCCACCTCATCAAACAAAAATATAGGCATGTCACTGCAGCAAAGAATAGCAACGTTCAAAGAACTCACTATTATTTTTACCATGCTTTTCATTCTGAAAAACAATTTTTTCTTCTATATAGTGTAAAGCGTCATGAGGGATTAAGCAGATGTGCAGTGTAATAAACTGCAGAGCACCAGTTAACACATCCTGACAAACAAGCATTCTTTACTATTATTAATTGAAGTACTGTTGAAGAGGAGAATTTGCGAACAATGCCGGGAATGCAAAATTAGTCTTTGTATTTTTTGTTCCTATCTAAATGTGTTAAGCGTGTTATATTCTATGCAGAAAAATCTATTATCATTCTCTACTCCTAAATAAAAGGCAAACATCTTTGATCCATTTAACCTTTCAATAATTATATCCAATGTATGCAATTCTGAAAAAAGAAATTATTACTGTTTCCTTTCAAAGTGAAGAGGACTATAACTTATTTAAGTATAAAATTGTATATTATTATGTATAATATTTTCTTCTCTTTTCCTTATGCATTAGTTTCTGCCACAATATATATATATACATATATATTAGTGATATAAGAGTAAGTTCATAAGAAATTACAACTTGACATTTTGCTTCCTTTATAAAAGGTAAAGTCCTTTAAGAAGTCAAAGAAAATTGTAATTATTATTAAAAATACAATTGAAGGAAAAGGTAAAGGTTTTAAATGAAGTAAAAAGCAATTTTTCAGATTACATTTAAAAGAATATCAAATTAATTTTTCTTTACAAAATCAAATAGGGAAAGTGGGTTATTAACACTATTTTTGTAGAACAATATCTTACTAAAAATTATTCTTAAGAAAATTTAATGCCTTTATTACTATCAATTAACAAATTTTTTTGCGCATTTTTTTATTTAGCACTTTTATAATTTTATACGCATTATTGATTTTAAAAAATTATTTGCATATTATAATAAAGTTTATAATTAAAGAATTCTTTTTTCTACACTATATAGTCAAATACTTCTAGTAAAAAAAGAAAAAACAAATAAAAGGAAAGTTAATTTTTTGATTTGTAATTAATCATTTATTTTCGATGAATAAATTTATTGCTGGTAATAAAATGGTTTTTAATTGCTTTACACTTTATTATTTATGACCATTTATCTTTACGAATGTTACTTTAATATCACTTTTAATGAGCTGCGAGGTTCTAATTAGTAAAAAAATTAAAATATACATGTCAAGTAATTGCATGTTTTATGAATTAGCATAAGAAAACTAGGTTAATGTAGTCATATTTATAAGAACTAATTAAATTAAAAAATACTCTAAATATCAAATAAACATTAAATGTATAGAAGCTTTTAGTTAATCGTGAAAGTTTTATGCACTTTTATAATTTTTTTGCGAAAAAGTTTCTGTTTTCCGGAATAAAAAAAACTAAGCTACTTATAGTAATAAAATAAAATTTTATTATAAAATATCAGAACAGAAGAAAACATGTATTACATCATATGAAAAGAGCAGATTTCGTGAAAGTGTTATAAGAGCAGATTTCGTATTTAAATGCAAATTAAAGTAATAAATAATAATTTATAAGGAATTATTAAATTAATACATTCCAAAATATTTAATTTCCCAACTGAAAGTAAAAGTCTTGAAATTCCAAACTATTTTATAAAATAATATATACCAAACTATATTAAATTTTCTTTGGGCTTGAATCATTTCATTTTATGTATATTAAAAGTTCGTGTATTTGTGTGTGTGTTATTTGTTTGTTTTCGCTAAATGGAAAATAACGGTAAAAAATTGTAATTCAACTCTATTGTAATTATATTCTAGATCTTACAAATTCTTTGAACGAAAAATTTAAAATAAATTTATTCCTGCTTAATATAAGCTGCTGATATGCGCATTTATAGAAAGTTCTTAAATAATGATTACTATCATTATTTTAATACTTTTAATATTCGAAAAAAAGGTAACCTTATCCATCAATATCAAGGAAAGATGAATTACATATATCTATAGAAATGCTTCTTTTTTTAACTAATAAAACTCGAGAAACACTTTCTAAACACTTTTGTTCACACTTTTTGGAATAAAATTGATTACTTCTATTTTTCTCAGTCAAAATCATTTCAAAAATTAGAGTTTTATTTCCCTCTTTATTTTTTTTACTTTCGTCAAATAATTCTTAAGCACAATTATTGCCTGCTATATTAAACCAAGAACTGACAGAATAATCTCTTAGCAATCTGTCTTATATGAAAAAAAATTATCTAACCACAGGTTTTAAGAAAATGTTGAAATAAAATATGCAAATTTAAACTAAGGCATATATAAATAAAAAAAAAACGAAAAGCATATACACTATGGATATTTTTTTTCTTCTTGCATTTATGAAGCAAAAAGAAAGTCTGATGTATCCGACGATGTAAGCTAGCCTCTAATCTCTAATTATGGCATCCAGTTCTTCATAACTGCATCGAACAATAGAACTGAAACGAAGTCATTGGGTGCAAATACATCATTCACATAAGATATCCTATAGATGTCACCACAATACTCTATAGAAAATCTGGTCCTACGCCCAATACTATTCTCTTTTCAACATTGCTAAAATTATGATCAAGATTCTCACAAATGATGAACTTTAATCATCTGACATTAAAAGCACTAAATTTTCAATGAGAATTCACAATCTTTAAAGGTATTCAGAGTTTCAATTTGTGTTGTATAAATAATACCACAAATTTGATATGGCTCTGAATAGTCAATTTCTGTAAAACAAGATGAGAAACCTCTTGGAAAAATATTGTCAGTTTAAGTAATAAATAGTGGTCATCTGTGTAATAGTGCTTTACTATATCATATTTTTTCTCTTTTCTACTTTTTTTCTAATGATCTATTTTGATAAAATGGAAAACCTACTTAAAATAACTTGATTATCATAAAAATCTCGGGGGTAACTCTCCATCATAAATTCTACCATAAACTCATCAGGTTATTCGAATTTCCTCGCTTTGTATGAATGTTATTAAACAATTTTATGAAATATTATTTAAACCAACCTTTGCTAAGTATCAACTCGCAGTTTCTTTTCTGCCAGTTTGTTTAGACATAAAATCGCAGCCATAATGCTTCTGATATTTATTTGGGTAAAACTTGGAGTTAGTCCATTGTATAATATTTTCGTTGATATAAAAGTAATATACACCTATGTGGTTACATGTTTATATACATGTTTAAAATATATACACCCAATACATGTTTAAAAGAATACAAAGAACGGTTACATTCTTAAATAATACAACAAAACGTAACATTCAGTTTGAAAGATTTGTGAAACAAGGTAGACATTTATAGAATAAAAATATCTTGGTTTCAAAAGAAAACAGTGGTAAAAAGTTACAAAATTAAATTTTTTGCTTCAAAGTGAAAAAAAAAACAATATTATTAAGTAAAATGTTGCTTTTTTCCCCAAATTATAACCAAAAAATGTTTAACTTTTTTGTATTCAATGAGCTGATTTATTAAAAGTCAAATTCATAAACTGAGACAAATTTTTAATGTATCAAACTGGTATTTGAACTGGTCCCTTTTGGTACAAATTAAGGATAATATGTCTTAACACGGTATTAAAATGACGGCATAAAATAATGTATTTATCAATTTTTATCAGTTTTAACTGTTTTTATAATACATTTGTTACAGTATTTTTGAAACGTTTTAGAATTGAACACGATGAATGTTTATACAATGACGAACTTTTCAAATACATTTTGTGTCAACAGGATTCAATCAATTACATGTAGGATAAAGACAGGCTCCTTTAAATCGTCGGCAAAGACATGTATCCATAGGATGGAAATAAGAATTTAAATGACCATTTAAAAAAAAATCAAGAAATGTAAAATAAGGCGAACTGGGGAAAAATTCAGCAAGACCTTATATCTAGTCAATTGGTCAGAGATATCCATGCTACTCATGCATGGTGAAGAGGTTCCAATCTAAATGAAACTACATGACTAGTTGAGTGAAATAATCACCATATTCCCACTATAAAAATGAAACAAATTAAGTGATTTCTGCACATCTTCTGCCAAACTTGCAATTACAACTGACAAAAAAAATATTATTTTTAAAATTGAAAAGGGTGAATTCTACAGTGTATACTGACTTACATTTCCGTGAAACGAAAAGTAACTGAAACCTCCTCAAGTTTGATTCTATTTGAAACAGGATTCTTTTGCATTGTTGTAGATGTTGATCATAATGTGACCTTAGGTGCAGCATGGTATTCTCAAATGTAGTATAGATGCCAGTTATTACTTCGAAATTTCTTTTACACTGCCACTTTGGAATATCCTGTCTATTCTGTCAATTTCTGTACTGTATAAGTCATTTTCCATCGTTCTTATAGAAATAAGGATTTAGCAAAGTGAAAACTGAACCTTTATGAAAATATAATTTCAGGAAGGACGCCAGAAATTCTGAAAATAGTTTTTATATTCTTTTGTAGCTCATCCAGTATTACATTTACATATGGCATAAATCTTCAATATTTCAAAACGTACTTATTTTTATAAATCTGTTATTCTTTATTCAGTTTATAATATTTAATTTTTAAAAAAAAAGAAATTACAATTTATTTCTAATTAAAGTGAACAGCACTGTGAATGAATAGCAATTTTTTTATTCAAATTACAAAACCTTGAGGCCTCAGCTTAATTTTTCAAAATTTTTTGTCTTCCTAAATTTGTAATAGATCTTAGAAAATTAAAAATTGTCACACATACGCAAATTTTGTAGCTAGAAACACTAGTTCGTTCGTCGCAGATGCATATAAGAAAAATATTGTGATAAATGATATTTATATACTATTAAAAACAGCATGAAAATTAATTTTTAAACTTTTTTTTCTTCAACCTCATTTTACTTATATTATTTTCGTGCAATTAACCATCTAATTTAAATAAACTCTATATTTCAAAGTATATGACTAGAAACAATATTCATAAAAATATACGTTCATTTGGGGGGAGGGCCTCATCAAATTTTACTTTATATTATACTAAGAACTTTCGCAGTACTATTAAATAAAAATAACTTTGAAAATATTTTCGCTCAAACGATTTAAAGTCTAAATTAAAGAACAAGTACAAATAATTTTATAGTATCCTCATAAAAAAATAAAGATACTCTCTCTGGATTAAATTCACCGGTTAAGAGAAGGTACTTACAGAAGCACTAAACTAATAGAGAAAAAATATCACCTCAAACAGAAAAGGGAAAAAATAAAAGGTTTATCTTCACTTTAGTTTTATACTGTGACTTCTAATCAACGATAATCTTAAAACTCTTTAAAGCATGAAATACACAAAAGGAATTCTTTCTCATTTGCGTTAAGCCTTCGACATTCTTTGTAATAATAAATTAAAAGTGCGTTCGCTCGTAAAGCTTGATTGTGTATACATGAAACTGTAAGTAAGCCCGCAAGAAAAATCGTGAAGCTGCCTGAAATGAAATAAAAAATCTAATAAATAAACAGCTTTTAAGAGAAAATTTTTTAAAGCAGTTTCTTTAAAAAATATTAATTTTTCTTAATTTAGCAACAATTGAAAGGGTTGAAAATTCACTTTTTAAATCTGTTTATTACTGTAGGATAAATACTTCACTATTCACTCGTTTGTTTTCAATATATATATGATAACATATCATTTAACCCTAAATTCAGTTGATGGATACTCTTAAAATTATTTCTTTAGTAAAATATAACATACTTTTTTAGAGCTACTTTGTTTATCCTATACATGTGGAACGATTTTCTAGCAAAAATTTAAATCAATCGAATATGAAATGTAATTATTTACAGCTTTAGAGTATTTTTCAAGTTGGAAGTTTTTGTCTACATTAGATTGTGAAAAATTAATTTTGTGACGGTTTTTAAAGCAAACGTCCTGCATTCGATTTAATGAAAATTTTAGACTTTAAAGAACACTCTTTTGTTAAATGAAAAAATACATATTAAAGAGTGTTTATCAATCAGTATCTTTTAGAGTGTTTATCAATCAGTATCTTTTAGAGTGTTTATCAATCAGTATCTTTTAGAGTGTTTATCAATCAGTAATATGCGTGATGTTTCATTTCCCAGTTATTATACATATTAAAGTGCGCACCAATTTTGGTGAAAAACTTTGATTTTTTTTTTAATTTCATGGAAATTTGTGTGTTGATATATTGATAAGTGATGTCATAATTTGATTAAATAGAGCTAAAATCAGTTACAAAAAAAATGTCAAAAATTAATATATCGGGGAAACAACATTATTCGTTTTTTCAATGTTTTCCTCGCGATATTGATTCAATAAATTTATCACAAAAAAATTCAAAATTCAAAATGCTCAAAACAATTAATTTTAAGGAATATCTACAGTTTCGAGAAATATTTAAACTACTTTCATTCTAAGTAAAAATCATAGAAATAAAATACTTTACAAGGAAATAAATTAGATGGCAATATTGATATATAAGTTTCTTAATACATGTTTAATATCTACATTAGGTTGTGAAAAATTAATTTTGTGACGGTTTTTAAAGCAAACGTTTTGAAAGACCTTACTCTTTTAAGGTTATAAGAATAGAAGTAATTTATTATTTAGAGCTAATGAACATCAGTCTTAATTTCATCTCAAATAAACGTTTAAGCAAATCTATTTTCATACAATGGATTTTAAAGATAAATTAATCCCAGAAACTGCTTTAAACTTAGAGAAGTTCTTTACCTTTTCCAGTTGCTATATAATATGGAACAATTATGCAACAAAATTTTATTTTGTATCAATCTAATATACGAAAATGGATCCTATTAATTCAAGTAGAAGTCTTTTATTTCCAAATTTATTTTATGGCAGCATAATCTCTGAATATTAGATTACCTTCATTTCATTGTTCATATAACATTGTTTCCTGTTGTTATGACACTATTTAATATATTTTTAAAAAACTGTTTCTGTAACAGCGTAGCATGAAATCTGAAAATTTAATCCTTTTTACGTCTATTATTCCCAGCCCAGTTTTAGAAATATTTCAAAATAGTTTGAAGCGCATATTTTGATATAATTAATTTGTTACTTCAGTCTTTCCTTTAACATATATTTAAAGTAAGAATCTTAATAATCTATCGAATTTCCGAAGAAAATATTTTCTTTTGCCGAATCCGTTATTCAGCGAAATGATATTACTGTTTATTCTTCAGTTAAAGACCTTACACACTTTAAATAATGAAGTGTTTTAGAAAATAAATTAATACAGGAGTTAAATCGCCAAATGTTACAATAAAACTAACGCAACGTTAATAACTGTTAAAGAATATCATAAGCAAATGTGAAAGTATTAAATCCATCCTAAGTTTAATATAGGCCGTAAATAAGAACGAATTATGTAAATAATCCATAGAGAGGCAGTAAAGATTTTATCTGCATTCATAAATGTTCGTTAAACTAAATAAAGTAATATATGATTGTAATTCAGATACGGTTTAAAACTATAACGTCTTACAGACACATTATAAATATTTAACTATAAGCGATTTTGGAATAATTTGCTGACTACTTTGCGTAATAATTTGGAACTATTTTCACATTTACATTATTTCCTTAGCAGTTTTGCAAAATCATGTAATTTATTCATATAAGATTATATAAATAAATTGATGAATCTTTCTAGATAAGAATTTTATAATATTAGCTTGAAAAATAGTATATTATACAAAAACTGAAAAGGGAATGCATCCAAATGACTAATTCTAAATGGACATTCAAACTGAACTAAAAAAATTAGTTGTAAAAGACTTTATATTTTATTGCCTAAGTTTTTTCTCCTTAGAAAGACATAACGATCGTATGTGAGAAAAATTTTCATAACTATTACTCAGTTTTAAGGTAGATAGATTAGTAGAATTGCTGGTAATTGTGTGATATTTCCTTTGGATTTCTTATTCATTTGTTGCTTAGATTCTTGGAAAAAAAGGAGGGGTTATGCATCAAAGTGCAACAATATAACAGTCTTTTATTATTAGCAATCTGACATTTGTCCTATCTCGTGAACAAAATACAAAATATATTATTGAATATGGCTCAATGTATTAATTACTTATAGTAGGAAGTGCAGTAATTTGCAAAGAATTCTGTAATTGACTAATTTCCATTCTTAAACTTTAGACCGAAAAATTCATTGTCTGAATTATGTCTGCCTATGAACATCCAACACAAACACTGTTTGTGCTCGAAGTCTGAGTATCGTATATTATCTTTACACAAAATTTATGGATTCTTTCAGACTTTGAACGAAATTCCTTCACAGAAATTTTTGCTGAAGAGTACGCCAATATATTGAACATAATAACTGCAAAACAAAGAGCATTAACTAAATAAAATTTGGTATACAGATTTATATGTGAAGTGAAGTTATGCATCAAATTTGAAAAAGGTATTTAGAACGACTTCATACATTTTCTTCATACACGACTTCATACATTGAATGAAATCCGTTCAGAGGAAGTCTGTTTGCCCAACCAGTTCGACGGAAATGAACATGATAACAACAGATCAACTAACACTAATTGTATAAATTCTGGCACACCGAATTAACATTTGAAATATGGGCATTTTACAAATTTTCAACGAAATCAGTCAAAGAATTGATTGTTTTTCGGTTTGAACTTTTATACGCATGTAAACATGCTGATTAAAAGCCTAGTAACTTTGATAAATAAAGTTTGATTCACTTTTTGTGTATTTAAATTTTAAATTCTTATCAAATTTTGTATCAAATCAATCAAACAGTTGACTGTTCTAAAGTTAGCCGGCAAATGAAATAAAAAAATAGTAATAACGTAATGACTTAATTAAGGGTTTTTTTTATTATTAATTGCAACTATATTTCGAATTTTGACTTCAATTGGTCATAAAAACGGTTTCCAGAATATACATTCAATTTTGGAAAATTGTATATCAATCCCCTTTTAGTGATTAATCACCACAATTATCAGCTGTATTCAGTAAAAACATTAGATTCACATCAATGAGTGGTATTTCGTATCTATTGTTCTCCAAATCCATGTAATTAATACATAAAAAATATAAAAAATAAAATAATAATTTTTGAAGAAATAAAATTTTTGGTTGAGAGTTTTGTTTATTCTTTCGTTGCTATACTAAGAATTAAGCACGTAATTCTCTTTCGTAGAATTCTTTAAACAATTTGATTACTCACAATCCATATTTTTGCCTTAATTTTACGATGGGAAAGAAAGATAGAACCTTTATCCTCGAATAAGCTAAGAAATCTAAGGAAAATCGTGCCCGCTGTTTTTTTTTAATGTACAGCGTGGGCAAAAATTTCGATGAAACATTAAAAATTTATTAAACCTGGAAAATTAATCAAAATAAAAGATAGTTTACAGGTTTATCATTGATAAATTGCTAAATACTTTTAAGATAAGAAAAAACTAATTCAAAAACATATAAAAGGGGGGTTTCATACATAACTGAAAGGAAAAGCACGAAAATAAGAAAAATAATGCTACCATTTATTTTTGGGTAAGATAATGATACAAATGATAGTTAAGAGACATATGTGGTGGTAACTTCTCTACATGATTACCAAACCTCTTGAGGCTTTTATCATTTCACTGGATCAATTTATTTAACCCGTCTTGATAAAAATCAAGTCCCTGACCAATGAGCCAGGTCTCTGGCCTTTTTGAACACCAGCGTCTGTTAGGAACCTTGTTTTGGGAAAGAGTCCCTTCAATGAGAAAAGGAAATAGTCTCTGCACGCCAAATCGGGGATGTATAGAGGATGGCTCCAGACCTCCCAAACAAACGTTCCCAACAATGTGCCTGCCCAAAAAGACTTCAAAAGAAAGACACCATTTTGCCACCTGTTTTTTATTTAATACTTCTCCCTCTGTATACCTCAACAATTTGCATGTGAATGTCCGATGGGTATGCATTTGTGTTCTATAGGATGCATATCATAGCTCGCATCTCTGTGCGAGACCACTTCTCTAGACGTCTTGCAATTACTGTAACTGTGTCAGGTATCAATACTTATCTACAAGAAACGAGTGATCTAAGACAATTAGAAACATTTGTCTTTACTGTACTTATTGTAACAATTTCCTTATCCTCAATTTCTACTTTCCAAATACTTTTTCTTGTAAACTGTAATAAATGTACCTGCCAGACAGGAATACTCAGAGTTCTCCTCAAACTCTTACAAATAACGAGCCCTCTCCGCGTCCTGACTCCTTAATAATCATCATGGCTTCCACCCCGAGCAGCTGTTCTTCTACTCTTCACTTCAATCCTTTTTCGGACAGACAGAACTGCCCCAAGGAGATAAGAGACATGACAATTTTTTGGATCACCCTTAGTAATTACAAGTTGCTATTTGTAATAAAGTAATTTAAAATACTTCTGCCCTCAATGCTTAAACGTACAACTTAGATAATAAAAAACTCTTTGCAAATTTCTGTTTAAGAATATAGTCATGAGATTATAAATCTGATGAAACAACAAAAGATGTTTGATGATGTTTTCATTACAAGAATGAAAACAATTATTGAAAATTATGTCAAAAAATTGTTTCGAAATTGTTAAATTTTATTTTTAAAAACTGCGCTACAAATTGAGGTAATAAAAAGGGAAAGAAAAGACTGAATTTTAAAATTAAAATCTAGGTAAAAAAACTTTCCATTGAACTTATTTCTCCAAAATGCTTTGCACTAAACTGAGAATCTTTTTGGCATAAATCTATATTATGAACATCGCTTTACGTAATGCCAACATACTTTTTTTATCTACCAAATGAAGATATATCCATTCCTGGACTGCTTTAATTTTTTTCAACTTAAATTCTGCAATAATTACTTTCCTTGTTCTTTGCATTTTTCTTCTGATTGCATATTTAAGATGTTTAATCTTGACATCAATTAATTTGTTCATTTCTTTCGAAGAATTAGAAAGGTTGTTTTATTAAAAGTTCTTCGTATTTACTGAAACCCTTGAAAAAGAAATAAACACTTACAAAATCTAAATTTTTTATTATGTTTTTAATATTTTTTAACTGCTTTTGCGTTTTAAATATTCTACTGAAAAATGAGCATACTTTTATTGGATGTTTTATTTTAATGGGAAAAATTTTCAGCAAAATCACTTTTTTTAAAGGAATCTGTTTTCTTCTTTTTTCCCGTCTTTACGAATTCATAAAGAAAGAAAAATATAAAAATTTGACAAATTTGAATATTTCTATAAAATGAGTAGACATTCTATTTTTGAAACGGAAACTGAGTAAAAGACATTTAAATGGGAAAATAGGATGCAGACTCTCATGAGAGAACACAAAATGGTCTCTAATGACATAACTAGCATATTATTTTTTATGTATTGTTAAAGCTGGAATTTATTTTTGAATACTATATAATTAACATAAAGAAACGCTGAAATACTTTTTAACCGAATGTAAATTAATGTCAAAAATTATTTCCATCCGATTTAAAACAAAAAGAAATATATTTATGGAAAACATCTTTTTTCAATTTTTATTTAGAATATTTTTTATGTTATTACTGTGGAGAAATACAATTTATATATTAGAATCTCTTCTGTTTTTTCTGACTATCATATTCAGAGAAATGCTTAATTTGCAGTCATTTCATTTGATTTTAACTAAGAACCCAAGTCTTTTAAGTTTCAGAGCAGTATTTCTCTTACAAAATGTTAGTCTAGTTTTGAATTTCAACGGAAACCTATAGAATTGGTACAGAGATGTAAGTTTGATTTGTCTTAGGTCCTTAAATATATTTATGCTTTGGTATTAAAGAATTAATTTATAAAGTTAACTGAATTTATACATTCTGAAAGATTGAATTAAAAGCTAAATTATTCCTTTATTTCAAAATCCATTATTCCATTAAAATGGGCCTCCTAAATAGGCTAAAATGAGCATGTACTAATAAAAAAGCATTTGAAGGAAAGTTCATTGACCCCTTATTATTATAGAAAGTCGCTTTATTATATCTTTTCTCGAAAGGATATAAAATAGAATTAGGACCTGCCAATTTTCAAGTATCGACATGAGCACCCGATAAAAGTAAAGTTACAAACAATTTTATGAATTCTCCACCAAATTACGTATATCCAAAAACATTTTATATTCAATGAAAAAGATTTAAAAAAATGATCCTCTCTGATTGGATCAAATATAAATAATTTACTATGATACATAGTTACTGCTACTTTCTCGTATGTTAACTATAAAGAATGTGTTGTAATCCTCAAAAACTTCGAACTCCAGTTATTGATAAATCTCCGCGATTCAATCCTTCTTGAATTCGAAAAATACATTTTTGACATTACGTATGTCTACCTATGAACATGATAACTCAAAAATGCTTTAAGCTAGAACGATAAAATTTAGTATATGAACTTCAGATATTAATTTGCAGATTTCTATAAAATTTGAAAAATTCAATGGAAGTTTAGTTAGTTGACTGGTTTTTTAAGTACGCGTGAATTTGATAGTCATAAAAGGAAAAAAACATGTTAGTATTTAAAATATAGGTTTTAATCAAATTTTGAAAGAAATCTGTCGAAGAATTCAAGTCTATCAATTCTTCAACTGTTCTTACGCATGCATGTAAAGGTAATGTTTATTTCGAAGAAATCTTATATGCAGGATGATTAAAAATTCATCACAGTCTTGATAAAGAGGTAGAGAATAAAAATATGAATAGTATTCACATAGGAAATCCAGGCAACAATTCACTTTTTTTACTATAAATACAGAGTGTTTCATTTGAACTAAAATAAGATTCTTTGTTCTTTTATACTAATGTTAATAATTTAATAGAATTTTCTACAGTGGTGCATTTATTGAAATTATCATTTAATGTGCAAGGATATATCTGTACAAATGGGATAAATAATCAGTGAAAATAAAGACAAAATGTTTAATTATGGTGCCCTTGACAAGGACAAGGCCTACAAAAATTGCATCAACAAACTGATAAATATGCTTGATAGTGTCAGTGGAATGATTGATGTACATTGCAAAAGATGCCAGTTATTCCACGTACGTGTGAAGAACCTAGATTAGTAGCTGATATTAGAACACCTACTACATGATATTAGAACAACGGGATCCTTAGATGACCAACTGAAATATCATAAATGAGATTTTTCAGATGTCACCAGAAAAAGTATTCGAAGCAAAAAGTTTTGTAAAATCAGGATAAACTTTGAGATAAAATTCGAAGGTTGGATAAGGAAGTGGTTCATCAAGGCACTGTTAATAATTTGTGGAAATTGGAAAATAAACATAGTTTCTCAATTGATTTAAGATACTTTTTATCTATGAGTAAAGAAAGGAATTTTGATTTCCATTTCCTATGTGAGCATTATTTTCTACTTTATTCCAGTTTTGCACACCAAATTTGAAATCATTCCTTATAAATTTTATTACAGTAACTTTAATCTTATATCAAATGTTAATCTATCAAAGGAAGGCTGTTTGATATTCATATTCTTTTGATATTTTTTTTAATTCTAAATTCATGCTATCTATATTTTCCAATGTCATGTAAATCACTCACAACTTTATCCAAAATGCACAGTTTTATGTGGGAAAAGACGAATAGCTTTTTTTTATCGGAAAATGATTTTAAAAGTTTGGTTGTAGGGCTATTCCTGCTGGTCCAACGGAAATTTAATTTTTAAAATTAATCCCCAAAATATTAACTAACTTCATTCCTAGTATTTGGTGATAATCCTTGTGCTTGAAGCTTTTTTAAGTTTTTCGTCTCTAATTTATCAAGGAAGTTCACACAATGTGTTTTATCTTGTATTACAAAGTAGCAGTATTTTTATTAAAGCGTTAGAATTTATAGTTGAAACAAATTTCACAATTTAAAATATGCTTGAGTCCGATTTCATAGCTGTGAGTTCAGCACTGTTTCTTGTAACTTGCCAACACGTAAACACAGAAAGACGAGTGGGAGAGATGCATGATTATATGTAATTAAAAAGCTGCAAAAGAAGAGAAAGGAATTATAAGCTGAAATCAAAGATGTAGTGATTATTAGGTGTTTTGAAAAGCCCTCTTTTATATACATTATAGCAGAAAAAAATTATTTTCAATTCATATAAAAATCGAAATAAACTATATCTCCAACAATATAAATTTTTAATAATATATTTTTTTATTAATGCAAATATTTTTTCTGAAGTTATTTATCATTTGACAATAACCAGGATATGAAAATATTGTTTTATATTTTTAATATTGATCGGGTTTTTTAAAAATATTAATTTGCCATTTTTTAAAGTTTTGTGATAATTAAGGTAAGATTTAAATTGGGAAACGTGAAAAGGGGGAAAAAGGCTTTTATTGGCATAATTATAAAGATTATTTTTCTTTTGTGTAATGTGTTTGGGTGTATAAAAATATTTTAATCTTAACTCAATCTCTCTTTAATCTTAAAATTTTGATTTCATATTATATTTTAGGAAATTTGTATTGGCTAATTAAACTTATATCCTCACAAAAAACAAAAAAAATATGAGCCATATTCTGTATTACATGAAAAATAAATTTCATACAGTATTGTTTCTCCTGTTGTCCTAGCATATTTTATGGGTACATTTATATTCCTTAAATCAGTTAATGGTTAAATTAACCCTTCTAGCCTCCTTGCGTTTCCTATGTGGATGTAACTTTCGGATTAATGAGATCAAAATGTTGCATCATAAAATCTTCCTGTTTACAGAAATATATAATGCTCAAAAATAAAATAAAAAAAGAAATTATTTAATTAGAATACACTTAATACAGCTGAAAGTAGCATAATAAATATTTAAATAAAAAGCTTATGTATCAAGATAAAATTATGTATCAACCAAAAATTCATAAGCACACTTTTAAAATATTACGCTTTTTATATTGTCATATTGAACAGATATGTACTACATTCTTCTTTAATATGTATTTTGTCATAAATAATGTTTGAAAAGTATTAGCCAATTATTATTTTTATTTGGCAGACTCAATCCAAAATGCGAAAGGTTAATAATTCAAAAATAACAATAGAGGTTGAACATAAACCCTTTTTGACTTTGATCATCTAATTTTCCGAATATATTATGCGAAACTTTTTTGGAACACAATTTTGCTGATTTTAACATGAATTTAGTTGATTTGTCTGATTATTCAGGAAGCAACTTTCTTTTAAATAATTTATTTAGTATTTATTGAGATGTAGAGAATAAATGCATTTCTGAAAAATATCAAAATAATTATTATAAAATTTAATTTCATATTAGAACTTTTTCTTTTACAAATGCATGCATTCAAACGTTGATTAAGAACATCCACAAATTCTTTATTGACATAGTAATCAAATATTTTTTTCATATTATCTGTAGTTAATTGATTTATTATGATGCTTAGTTAACATAAGAATCAAATTCTTGTCATCGTTTGGAGTTCACAGTAATTACATCATTTGCATAATAAAGACTTGAGCAATATGTATTTATGTGTGTGTGTGTGCATGAGCTTTTCTTTATTTGTAAACGGTGATTTTTTTTTTCTTAATAGAAGGAACAATAATATTTCATTTTAAAAATATTAGGTGTACTCATAGCGAACTTACCATATATAAGATCATCATTTCAATTTTACGAAATATGATAGATTTGTTCTTAAAATTTCATGAGATTTTAAGAAATAATATGTTTTATGAATTATTTGTGAATTCAATAAAAGTAAATAAATTCTAAAAAAGAATAAAATTCAATTATATTGTTTGCTTAAAATGTATGGCTATGCCTTTAGTTGATTCAGTAGAGGCAATTCTGAAGAAATTAAGAAAACATTCAGAGTAGATTTTTGTCATCTAATGTTTGAAATGTTTTTAAAAATATCTCTTTCCACTAATAAAAATAAGTAAGATGTGCCCCTTTAATGCTTTGAAAAGAAAATGAGGAAAGCCTTGTTGAGTTGTTGAAAAATTTGTATTGAATCGATTTAGGAAAAAAATATTTTCTTTAAACTAAAATGTAATTAAATCACAACGAAATAAATATAGGTTTTATAAATCTTGAAATATTTTCTCATAAAAATAAATTTAATCTATAAAATAACTAAAGGTAATAGTTTGTTCATATTATTTCAAGTCGTTCTACAGAGAGCAAAGAGAAAATTATTTGAACGAAAATTGAGTTCTGTCGTTTCTAAGCCATTGTACGCAGCTTTTTTGCTATGCTGTTTTGTGTTTATCATAATTTTATTTAACAAAAAGCTTCCTTTTTGAAGAAATGTAAGGAACTATTTTAATAATATTAATATTTTTTTCAAGCATCATTAATTAGCATTAAATATAACTTTCGAATTAAAACTTGAAAAAGTGTAAAATAAAATTAATCATTATGTATATTAGAATGAAATATTTATTTCATGAGGAATTTATTTAAAATAAATTAAATCATTAAAAAGAATTTTTATAGAACATATTTCTTCTTCAAATGAAAAAGTTACTGAGGAAAAAAGACTCTCATTCAGCAAACAATATACTAAATTCTTAAATTTTTATTCAAAGATGGTATCAATGTTTTTTGTAGGTAAATATTTTTTTTTATGAAATAGCATTCTCAGACAGATTAATTTCATTAAATATTACAAAAAACTTTTTAGAGCATACTTTAGAGCCTCAAAGTTCCCAGTGGTGCTACTTTAGTTTCTTGATAAGAGGTTTTTATATAAACAAGCAAGTTCCCATTAGCCTGACTGTATGGTAATGCCACCAAATTAAGTTATATTAAAGATATGACAGGGCGTTCATCTTATGACAAAAGTTTAACAATGGAAGCTGAATATAACTGAAGTTTGAGTTATGGCTGATACGATTTTATCCACAGTTTCGTCTATACCTCTTGGAAATATTTATTCAGATCACCCAGATGTTTAAGTAGGGTGGAAGAGTAACTCAATTTAGACTATCCGATAGTTAAAATCTGCCCATTTCATTATTTTAGTCCAATAACTCTTAATTTATATCGCACTTATATTTCTTGAAAGAATTGAAAATATATTTTACATAAAATAACAACCATTTCTAAAGGGAAAAATATGAACAGGTATTTATGTTAAAGATCTATATAGGAAAGTATGAATTCAAAAAGAAATGATTATTTTAATTCCGATAGTTTAATGCCTGATTTGAATTGACAAGAAGGCTCTTTTGGCAGCACACCTTAATCTCTCGTAATTAAAATAAAACTCCCCCTACAACTAGCATTCAATTCTCCATGTTCCAGTGTTCACACTAACATGACATCATTTGATACAGAATGAGCTCTGTACACACCAAGTTGATTTCCAATGGAAGATGGAAACTGATGGAGTTTTCTGGGGCTAAAACCACTTCTGATTAGGCAGCGCCAACGACAAGATATATGCAAATTTACGGGTCATAAAATGGTCACGTTTCAAAAAGTTAATTAAACACTCTGCTTCAAAATTCTATTCAAGACCTTAAAAATGCATAAATAAACTGTTACATAAACCTAAAGCATTACAAAAAATGATAAAATACTTAAATAAGATTAAAGAAACGAATCATTTTTTTAAAATAAAAAGCTGAGGAATGTGAATGCGTCGAGATGCGCAAACTTTTTTATCAGACAATTTATTTACAAGTTCAGATTTTGCATGGTTTTTGAGACCACGTTTGGATATTACTCAACGTGAAAAGTTCAGATTCCTATGTATAGAAACGTTGACTTTAATGTCTTCTATTGCGGTTAATTTGCTGGAGTTACTGCTTGGAAAGGGCTAGATACTTGAATGTGTAAGTCCCCAGATTTCAGTTCCTTTACTTTTTTTTTACTTCTCCAACATGAGAAAATGAGTTTGTGAACTAACTATAAAAGGTGAGATTTCATGAAACGTAGTTGTTGTTGACATGATGAAAAACTTTGTATCTACAGAAACTATAATGAAATTAGAAATACCCATACAAAGAGGGAAAGAAATTCGGGTCCCAACGTCATCGCCCACCACGGAACCCAACGAGGGAATGCAGCCACCGGCTCTATACTATACAAAGTATACAAATTTTATTTATATAAATTAAAGTATTATAGAAACAGATAAAAATAATAAGGCTATAAAAGGCACTAGACCAGACAATTATTTTCGTATGTTTACAATTTTTTTAGACTTTAAGAATTTACTACAGATTAAAGAATGATATAAAATGTTAAAATCACATGTATTCTAGGTATTAGCTAATAAAAATGTATTAATTACTAAATAATATATTTTTAACATATAAATGCCAGTACTAATTTGGGTTTATATTTTTAGCATGTGTTTTCTGGCTGAATTTTTGCATTTGAATATATAAACCTTATCCTAAACCTTAAACCTTATCCTTATATAAACCTTATCCTATATATTGGGTAGAAAAATAAGTTCGTAGTGTTTTTATCAAAGACTTTTATTTAAAGAAATTCATTAGTAATAACAATTGATTAATAGATTATGCATTCTCCGTTGCTGTTTAAGACCTCCCCCTAACTGTCGATCGATTTGTCGATGCCGCTCAGCTGAAAATCGCCCGGTCTGGGTTTTAAGGTTCTCTTTATTGTCAAAGATAACGCTCCTCATATGATTCACCAGGAAGTAGAAAAGATGGTAATCCGACGGTGAAAGGTCTGGAAAATGTGGGGGATGCTGAAGGACCTCCATTAGAGCACTTGAAGTGCGGCTTTGACGACTTGTGCAACATGGAAACTGGCGTTGTCGTGAAAGAGTAAGGTTTGACCTTGTCGATGGGGTCCTTTCAGTCGCATAGTAGCTGAACGCGGTGTAGCTGGGCTATGTAGAGCCCCTTGGCGACCGTGACATTCCTTTCGAGCATTTCCTAGAGCACCATGCCCTCCCAGTCCCACCAATCGCAGATCATGGTCTTCTTTGGATGTAAGTCAGGCTTGACCAATTCCATGTTGCAGACTCGCCTATGACACCTCCTCCATATACGCTGAAAATGACCCGTGTTGCTTCAGCAGTTTTATGGCCTCGAGGAAAAGCAAAGAGCAAGTGTCGAAAATGTTGATTTTTATCTCCAGGATATTCCATTTTTATGTCTAAAAATTAATTAAAAATTAAATTACTCAAAAAGACAATTAGCATAGTTTTGTAGAGCCGAAAGGGCTCTATCGAATGAATAATATGTACTTTGTCAAACAGCAAAGCAATCGTTGTAAAACTACATAAATATAACAACCCTACGAACTTGTTCCCCAGCTCAATATTTATGCAAGTACATGATGTGTTACATTTTTGCACATATAAGTTACTTAAGCTTTGAGAAAATCAAGCATTTAACAGTTTTTTAAAGCTTTAATAAAAATTAGATTTTCATAAAAAGAACAGAACAAAAGGAATAGCAGTGAAATATGCAATTTTTATATTGTAATGCAATGAAGCATGATATCATATATTTTATTTGTATCATATTCATATGGCTTGACAAATTAAAAACCTGTATTTTATTAATGAGAAAAGGCTTGTTATACAGTTGTGCACATTGCATCAGAGTTTACTGAAAAAAGAAATTTATTCGTCTTTCGATTGGTAATAAATTTGAGAAGTAAGGTGAATCATATATTTTGCGCTGTTTGCTGGCAAATATCTTAAATCAGAACAAGCAACAGTTATTTTTGACGTGAATGAGAGAAATTTATGAAGACAAGTTTAGGTTTGGGAGACAAAATTTATCTGTATAATAAAGAAAGATTAAGAAAGAAAAGGAAAGAGAGCTGCTTCCGTTGAGCTCTATTTATTGAAAGAAACATTAATCTTTTAATTGTGACAAAGTTATAATGAAATATAACCATTAAGTTAGGGTTCATAATTAAAGTCGTTTATGAAGTATTGAAAAATATCGGATCGATTTGCATATATTGGAGAAAATTAGGTTATTTTTATATTAAAATAAAGCAAAGCAAATGATTCACTAAAGAAAGCTTATTAAAGATTTTTTTTGTATAAAAGTTATGAAATCAAATAATTTTAAAAATTGATTTAGCCCAAATGGTTTTGAAAATCATAATTTTATTAGTTTACCCAAAAATTTCAGTTTTTCATTTTCACCAAAATCTTCTTATTAATTTGTTATTTAAATTTATCTATTATAAATATGAAATTTTAGAAAAAAAAATCTGATTTACAAAGGAATGTTCCAATTGCATAGAATCAAAATTTTATTATATTAGTTTAAAATAGTTGATAATTAACCTCTGAAATATTCTGATAATGTAATGTAATCGAGTATACATAGGTGTTCTGATCATCAAAAGTTTAACACAAACGAAATTTAAGTTAATATTGAATACAAAATTTTCTCCTTACAAGCACAAAACAAGAAATGTTAAATTCATGTGTGTACATGAAAATATTATAATATTAGTGGAATATAAACTATTAATTTATAAAATAAAGATGGTTACACTTGTCAATTAGCTTAGAATTCCTTCTGAACTAACGAGTAATATATAATTCCTTTCAAATAAATAGAAATGCATTTTTCAGTCAGTAAATAAGAGAATTTGAAATACTACGTTGCTTCAAATTTGTAAATAACAAGGTAATTCTTTAATTAAGCTGGAGATTTTACTTATTTTAACCATTCATTAAATAATTACTAATAAATTTTGAAGAAAGTCAAAATTAATCGCAAATAAAAGAAACGTGATTTTCTTTAAAATGTGTAGGTTTTAGTTTTCAGTTTATTCTATTTATTCTCAACGACTAGCATTCTTATTCAGTTCTTAATTCAAAAAGAATAATTTTGATAATTTTATAAAAATAACCTAATTTCATTCTCAACGAAAGAACTATATTTATTATGTTTCAGTTATAAAATATTTATTAGTAATTTAACCAAAAATTATGCAATTATTAAATTTTTTAAACAGTTTTAAAATTCTGAAAATTATACTTTATTAAATGAAGCCATCATTTTAAAATTCTTTCCACTGTGTTATATTTTGGAGATCAACTTTTTTTTCAACAAGTTGTTATAAGCATAATTTTAAACTACAATTATTCAAATGAACTTCCTTTCCTACAGCCTAATACTTAGAAACAGGCAAAGTACTTTGCAGAGTTCAGTTTCATTTCGTATATATTTAACTTGACAAATATGCTGCATTATCATCTGGCTAAAGAGTTATAAACTTTTTTGTATGATGGTATTCAAGTAAATAGTACTCAACTTAACAAATTCTTTATTCCTGTATTTCAGGGAAATCCAATCCATTTATTACTAACAACATTGCTTAAAAACATAGCGTTACAACAGAATTTTGAAATTTTTCATTGTATTTCATTTCATTCTTTGCAATATTATTCAAAAAAAATATTGAGATTTCTAAAAAGTTAAATCTAATGTTTTTAAGAATTTCTGCGTTGGACTTCCGAGAAAAAAAAAATTTTTCGGGATTATATCTGTTTCTTAATTGGTCAGTCTATGAGAAGATATTATAACTCAAACATACAGATTATCAGATGCATTAATGAGAAATAATATATAGTTTCTATACCAAAAATGTGCAGTTTTATCAAATTTTAGATTAAATTTCATTTGTAATAATGCCCATTTTTCTGCCTATGATAGCATGAATAAAACTTGCAGTAATGTCTTTAAATTAATTCAAGCTACATCTGCTAGTTCAAATCTGTAATACCACCAGAATTGTAGTAATTTTTAAATATTTAAAGCATTTAACTGGTTTTTAATTTTTAGATGCCTTAAGATATTGAATCTAAATAATCTAAAATCTAAAGATTCAATTTCAAATTCGAAGTTGACTCTAAATGGGTGCAACTTCAAATTGGGAGTTAAGTATTTTAGAATAGAATTTAAAATTCATAAATGTGCAAATGCTTAAGTGATAAAAATGAATGTGAAAGAGTGAGCAGGTCGTTGAAACATATTTTTTTTCAAGTAAATATAGAAAACTAAAAACAAGCAGTATATCGAATTAAGTCTTTATTAGAATAACGACTATGAAAGAAGGAATAATAACTCAGATTCTTCAATAAAATGTTTTCAGAAACCTTTTTGGTTAGAATCAAAAATCCGCTAGCAAAAGTCAGAAAATTTAAAATAAATTTATTCTACTTTCTTGAAGATGTCACAGAGAAATTGAAATTCTAGTTGTCAATTTAAGAGAAGATACGCTCTTTTGAAATTCATTTTATATGTAATTCAGGAAATTCATTTTACCTTTGAGAGAACTTGTCTAGATTTATTCATACGTCTTCTTAAGTTACAACATTTTTTCAGCAGATAAACGCATCACTTACTAAATTTTGTATCGAATTTCTTAATCTTATTTCGTGTCACTTGTCTTATAGAAGAGATAAGAAATGTTTTCTAATTTTCTGAGCTTGATCAGATTTAAAACTTTATTTAGGATATTATTTGCAGTTGAAAGCTAGTAGTTTAAATAATTTGGAGAAATTATTTGTCGTAGTAGACTCTCTAATAAAGCAGAAGCTTTTGTTTTAGAAATATATAATGAGATTCCCTTCTTTTTTTTATCGAAACACCGTTGAAATTATTTTTTTCCCATGAAGTTACGTTTTGAAAGGTTTTCCTTAACTATCGAACATTGTAGTTACATAAATATTTTAGGCACGTTTATTCAAGATTTTTATATCTTAATTGAAAAATAAAAATCTTTAGAAATAACGAAAATATACCAAACTTTGCATTATTTATTACGATAACTATTTGAAAATTAAAGAAAAATTCTTACTAATATCAGGCGAAAATAAATATCATAACAAACACATTTTAAGCTTAAAGATAATTTATATAGTCCATTAAAAACATTAAAACCGTTGCGATCATTCATTATCATGTAGAAATAAAAATGGCCTTTAATATTTGTATATATCAAGTAGATATTGCAAAATTAGCAGTAACCAAAATTTAATTCCGATACAGTAGCAATCGGATCCTTCACTTTCTAACTAAAATGTGATTGAAGTGAATACATAAGGGAGTGCAAATATGCAGTTTTATATATTTTGCAAATTAAGCTAATTTATAAATTATGAAGTAACTATTAGATAAAATATGCATTTAAATAAGAGTAAATACTTATAACATAAGGATGAAATATTTTTTTAAAGTAAGATTCAAAAACATGATTTCCATTAATTTTTCAAAGCTTTTAGCTTTTATTGAGAAAAATAACTGTGTCATTAGTCTGAATATCGATGTTGCTTCTTGTATAAGCTAAAAATTAGAGAGCTTTTCGTTGTGAACAAGCTTTAAAGTGGAGAAAAAATCAAAATAACAATACCTAAAAACTGTGTATACTTTAATTTTGCAATAATTATTGACTTCAAATGTAATTTCTTCTATTTCCTTTGTAATTAAAATATCTTAATATAATATTCAAAGCAGAACGACTCGTCGCAACATCTGAAATTTATATAGACATCCAAATCTATCACAAATCAATATTGATGTTTAATGAAAATTAGCTGGATACTGTCTTTATGAAGAGAAGAACGTCAATATAAGGTAAATGATGAACTGATTTCAATATAAAAAGCACAATTACAATAATATATTTAATATTATTATATCAAAATGTTGAAATTTAAATTAGAACATACAGAGTATCAAAGTAATGCAAAGTATGCTTTGAATATGAATGTCACTTTAGATCCAGAACTTTAATTCGTCAATGGCATGACAACTCCAGTTAGACCATGGCCGTCTAAGGAATTTTCTTCCGAGCGTCTTTTTCCTTGCTATGTTCTTCCAGTTCATCACTCTTAAACTGGCGAAGCTCCCTTCCAGGCAATCAAGCCGTCAAAGGTTGGGTCGGCCTCTATTTCTCTTTCCAGTGGACTTGACTAGGAATATTTTCTGCGTTATACACTCCCATACAATTCTAATGTAGCATTCTAATGTGGCTATTCTATTTAATCTCTTAGATTTTTATGTATTTCTTGAACTCGGATTCTTTGTAAGCGAAGTAAGTTTTAAATTTGAGTGTATATACCAAACGCCATCAACTTGTGTTCCTCCAAAAATAGCACTTTTTATCTGTCATTGAAAGATGCCAGGATTATTTTCATCTTTTTGTATCATTGCCCATGTTTCCAAAGAGTATATGAGTAAAGATCTGGTTAGACATTTGTCGTTCTTTTAAATAAAATTAGTGAATAAGTGCAGATAAAGTTCAAGCTGATAACAAATCCTCTTCAATCAGAAAAATTAAACTGAAAATAAGAATATCCGTTGATTAACAGATCTCTAAGACGCAAATTTTGATAACGTATTCCAAGAAGAAGAGAAAGAATTTTGAATGTATTTGACTGTATGCCTGTAAAATACGAAAGATTTAGAAATATAAATCATTATAAATAAATTTTAAAAGCTTTGTGTATAAACAAAAAAGATTATTGTGTTAAGTCGCTAAAACTGCATATACTATAACATTATTTGGATTGGCTACTGTTATATCCAACCAGTTTAGAGAAAAGCGTGATTAGCATTTCAGCAGGACATTGAAAAATTAAATAAAAGATACCATGGAAGCTGATCCTATACAAGTTTGGCAAACAAACGCTTGTTAATTTTCATTGATGAAGTTGTGACATATTGAAATGAAGTTTTTATTTATATAAAAGCACAAAGCTAAAGAATATTTTACATTTGTAAATATTGCGATTTGCATTGAATTTTCTCACGACTACATTGAATTTATTATTGAGTTTTATTCTACTTAGAAATCAAGTTTTAAACAAGACGTGTGTTTCATTTGATAATGCAGAAAATCACATCAGTGAATAAACATAAAATGCCGAAGTTTTGACGAAGCACATCAAGTTTGAAAAAAAGTAAAACTAAAATTCATAGGCTTACCAGACACTCAAATCGTCCTGTGCAGAAACGCCCAAATGTGAGCATTGGTTTAATATACATCAATCACCACAAATTAAATAGAGGTATCTGCCCTTTACATTACAGTCAATTCATAGTATCAAAGCAAACAGTTTCGCAATTACTGTCAAAATAGAGCATAGACAGTTAGAAATCTTTCAGATACAATACATTTTCACATTTCTTATATATATTTTTTAATCCTTCACTGCACATATGATAAATAAATGCTCTATTTCTAATCAACAGTTTTTTCTTGTAATATATAATATATCGATGCTATAGGGCTATAAATACAAATAGTAATGCCTCTATAGCTATGTTTCTTCATAAAATTAAAATAAATGTTCCATACATGCAACACGCAAGAATGCTATTTGGTGCTTACGTCAATATGTTTTTCGGAATGATTTTTAAAACTTTAAAAAAATTCATAAATGATTGATCAACAAAGCCTCTAACATTGTATGAGTATTTTAGCACATTATTTTAAACATATCGTTGAAAGAGGCATTTTTAAAAGTTCATTGTCAAAATTGCTCTCAGATATACGAAATTAACAATGAATGGCTATTTTGTTCGCCAAAAATACATTCAATTGTCATTTTTTTTGTTTTAAGTATTTTACCTCTTAATACAAATAAGTATCAAACTGAAAGACTCTAAATATTATAAAATATTGAAAATCAGGCCCTATTTTTTTAAGATATAGAATTTGACTAATAAATTTGGGAACTTTTAGTGATTACAATTTTCTATACGATATCTATCAATTATCATTGGAATATCAATAGCATCAACAAAAGCTAACTATAATAAATGAATAATAATTTGTTCAATATTCAAATGAATAACTAATTAGAATTACTGCTTATATATCTGAATTTCATAGAAAAACATCGTGTTATCTTTTAATAAAATTTGCGCTCTGAGATGAATTCTAAATCATTACAACAGTACATTTGCGTTATAACCTGATATATATTAATAATTATTAGTCATATTTTAAGAACTTTCACTTAAATTTAATAGAAAAGTTTAATATTTTACTAACTGAAACCGAAACTCTTAGATCTTGTAATTAAAAGTAATAATTTAACCATCAAATGCATTTCATACTTTACCAATTTTTTTTCTTTCAAAACGGAAATTATTAATAATATTTAATGCAAATACATTAGGGTATTGAAATAAAATTTAAAACTTATATTAGAATGGTTATACATATAGAGTAAAATATTTGCATCTTGCTGCCAGTGACGAAATACGAAAATTTATATTTTCAATTGAGGCATTATTAGTACCAATTTTGTAATTGTTCTGACTCATTTTCTGAAATAATTTATTGTATTTTCTTGCTATATATTAAATAACTGTCTTTTTGAAATTGCCTTATCTCATTAATTTTCAAATTATAAAATAGTAAGGGATTTCTAATTAATTTATCACATTTCATATGAGTTTCAACAGTTTTTTTAATTAAAATATCTCTTGATTTAACTAATATTTATTTTTAATTAAAATTTGCATATTAAGAGTACTTTCAATATTTTAATTAAATTTAAAATTTTGTCTCAAAGGTGAAAAAACTGATTACTAGACGGATTTCAAGTTTCTCTTATTTATAAGTGATTTGTTATTGAATGTTTGAAATTCAGAAACTCTACACATTTCTAAAACCTTAAGCTACATCTTACAGCTAAAAGCTGTTTAAAGGCAAAGATCAAAAGATTATGCGGCATGAACGGATTTTAGTTAGATATAGAGATCTATTTAAAGAATATTTGTATTCTGTAAGTTTATGCATTATTCATGTTTAAATGAAATTATGTTTTCTAATTACAAATAAATAAGAAAACATAAAAATTTAAATCCCTAGTAATTACCTATTTAAGTGTCATTATTCTAACCAGAGCATCAATTTTATGCCATGTGTCTTAAAAAAAGTTGATTCTAATATGTTATCAAAAAACAATCTAATTTATAATAATTCTTTCACATAGTTTTAAAACAAATAAAAATATTTTTGCTAGTTTGACATCTTTTCTATTTAAAAAACCTAAACCTGCTCTTAAATTGACTTTTCATATGTTTCTGATGTCTGCAATGGATTAAAACAAAATGTAATATGTGTGTTGATAAAGTCATTCTATTAAAGCTGAAAACTAAAATCAAACAAAGATTGAAAGAAATACAGAACATTCTTCTTTTACTTTTAGCAATTTAATTAAACACATGCATGGCATTTTAAAATATTTTTATCATCTTTATTAAACACTATATCAAAACAAAAAATTGATATATTCTACATAAAATTAAATATATAACATTTTTTTCCATTTCACCACGTTCTTCGTGAGAACGCTAATTACATTGATTATAATACTTTTCGCTTTTTGTCTTTTAAGTGAACTCTATGAGAGTACAGTTTTGAAATGAGAACACTGTTAAGAACAAAACCGACCTGGGTTGATCACATATTGTGAAAATAAATATGGGGATGAGTATTGTTCGAATACACATTAAAGTTTTTATTGTTCGAATGCACATTAGAGTCCTGAATTGAAAAATTATTCAGTAGAAAAAACAGGCGTTTCAGGATATCATTTTGCATGTGAAATACACCTCTGTTAAAATATTGGGATTAGAAATGAAATTTTAATGAACATTTTCATTAAAATTTTGCGTTGTATTTCATTGCAACTGTACATACGTATGTACTTGCTATCAAATGAGGAGTTTGTAAACTGATATAACCTAAAAATTATGCTTAGCCATACAGTTTTCAATCGCTTTAGTACAGTTTGAAAACTTTTATAGACATTCGGTTAGAGAGGTTGAGTAAATTCTTGTGAATATGCAAGATTTGAAGAATGCAGAGACAGGCAAACCAAAGGGACACACTTTTTGCTTCCTCACATCACTGCTGCTGATGGGCTTACCACTCACAGCTCAATAGTGTTGCTGATGACATACCACTCGCATAACATTAGTGTTGCTGACGGAATACCATTCTCATAACACCAGTATTGCTTATAAGAAAGAGTGGCAATCTAGGATAAGAACAGCATGCGTGCTCTACTGAGATTTATGTATGAAACAAATAATTGATCTCTGGTAAGTAAATATAATTAAGTTATCCCATATTGATGGTATTATGAAACATTTAAAGGAAGAGTTCCATTCATGAATCTTTCATTTCATTCATATTTTGGGGAACATAAGAATCAATGATTCAAAACAACAAGGTACTAACTTTCAACAAGATAATGATTGTAATTTTTTAATTGCCTTTTATACAATTAGGTTTTATTTTTCTCAAAAACTCAACTGATTTTAAAATCAGGTAATAGTTTCTATACAGCAGACAAAAATAGCCATATAAAACATATTTAAAAGGTACTTTTAGTGACCATCAGTAAATGATCAGTTAAAGGTGCAGAAAGAGTCTCTGTGAACAAAAGAACATGCATATTTCAATATAATTTTACGAAAATATTTCAAATACAAGACCGATGCATACTTTAAACTTGAAAAAAGGCATATAAATATTATATATTTTGTAACCAGATGCTGCTTTGGGACCTTTCAGAGGGTCGCTAACAACAATTTCTGAAATCCTGATTTAGACGATATTATCCATTTGGATATTCAGTCGATTTATTGCAGCACTCTGCTACTTTAAATCAAATCGATTATTTTAAATAGTGTACAGAAAAATGCCAGCTTTTCAAGTAAACTGGGAGTGAAAGCAAATTTAAAATCACAGTATTGTGACGCCTTTATCCTAGAATGATGCAAGTCACGGTTGCTTGGTGGCAAGGTTACGGCTTGTGAGCTGTAGGGTTTCAGGTTCGAGACCCGCTACCACCGAAGAACCGTCGTCTAAGGGGTTCTGTTGTACAATAAATCATTCAGGTTAGACATCTAGCCTTGGTGTGGGGTGAAAAGGGGGTTTCCTGCTCAGGTGTCGTCCTTGTCCCCTGATCGCGGCTCAAATTTACGAAGTAAGTCCCAAATTAGCCCTAGTGTCTCTTTACGAGGTACGTTAATGTAATTTAACTAAACCTAAAATTATTATCATAAAATAAGGAAATTTCGACATATGCAACTTCTTTACATCGTTTTATATCATACTGAACATTTCTCATCAAATTGAATGTGAAAAAAACTTAAATATTTCATTGAACTGAATATATTTTAAGATAGAAAGAATATCTTATTCATGACGTCTTAAAGGTTCTAATAAATTTATGTGTATGTAGTTTTAAAGCCATAATATTGATTGTATAATTGAATCTATGCTTAATCAAACATGAAATTTGTAACAATAATTATAATAGTAATATATTTATTAGTTAAGCGTAACCATTAATGTGTGCATCATTTATTATACGCCACAACATTATATTAGCTTTTCTGTGAGACGCCTACGATTAGACAGTCTAGACAGAAGACAAAGATTACAGTAATTCTCTCTTTCCTTGGGCTATTGTTGAAGACTTATAAAGAAACTTAGGGAATGCAGATTAAAGAAGTTTTGAAATGGCGCATATAAAAAGAAATTGCATTTCCGAGTGCAGTTATGAAATATTGATTTAAAAATTTAAATACATTCTAGGTTTCGTAAACAAAAATCAGTTATGACATTTCTGAAGAGTTTTTGATTTAAAAAAAAAAAACAGCTTCTAGAATATTTAAAGAGTAGAAAAACGCATAAATAAATTAAACGATAGAAAAGATTCTTAACGCCATAATAAGCTAAGGGATAATAGCTTCTAAACGAGAGCAATCAAAATGGGAAATGAAATCCGATTTTCAATAATATGTACTGCATACAAAATATTAATTAATTCCGACTTTTCATAAAAAATAATTTATATTTCTAAGGCAATACTTATTTAAACATTAACTTTTTATTAAAGATTAGTTAATTATGAAAACCATTTACTGTTAATGAGGAAAGATCTAAACTCTCTTTCCGTAGTGAACATATGCACCATTTAGTGTTAAAAACGTCATGTTTATAAAACAACGCGAGAACCGTTTTGAGACTAATCCTGTAATTTCAAACTCTAGTGAAATCTTAAATGAGACGCCTAGATTAGATTGCTGGTTTTATTGACACGAAAACCAGAAAAAGGCATTCTGTGCCATGCATATGATCAATAAGAAAAAAAAAAGTATAAAAATTCAGAGAGCGTTCAGTAAAATAAAAAATAATAATAATATATGATAAAACTCTAAAACATTTCAATTGATTTCAAATTTGATTGCTTTAAAACATTTAAACAGGGTTTTATGAGGATTTCCCAAAACAGCGTAAGCATGTTCAGCAGGGTAGAAAGAAAAAAAAACGAATTTTTAATTTGGGCCGAAAAAGTCGCATTTCGGTATAGATAAAATAAATTATAAATATAGAAATTTTAGAATATGACTTGGGATGCTGAAAGCGAATCAAAGTTTCATAAAATTAAATTTTTCCAACATTTTAAATTTTTTTTACGAAAAAAAAAATTGATTTTTAACGTGTAATAGCGGAGAAAGTATGTATTTTAGTATAGGTATGATAAGCAAAAATTATAAAAAAATATTAGAGTACATCTTGTGATGCTACAAGGGTGCTAAATTCTCATGAAAACACACTTTTTGCAACTTTTTAAAGATTTTTGCTAGTTTTGATAAGGAAATAATTAGCTTTTAATAGGCTTTGTAATATGAATATATATATGAAACTTCAGTTCTCAAAATAGAACAAATATGGTCAGGAGCTTCTATTCCCGTTATTTCTTGCAAAAGAATTTTACAAATGATAAAAGCTTATCATGCTAAATACAGAAATTTATTAAAGTCTAAAAGCTGAAAAAGTTCAAAGAAATTTGAATCCAACCACAGAAAATTTAGAGAAGAAGCTAAACGTTTATTTGATATTGTTGCCTGTAAATCTGTAAATTTTAATATTTGCACCAGCATAAAACAAAACACCAGTAATGTAACAAGAGTTTTTGAACGATCAACGCTGTAATAGAAAAATTGCTATTGGTAACATTCACGTAGCTACTACAAGCTTTTTGAGGAAGTGCTGGTAGTAGCTACATGACTTTTGGCACCTGAAGACGCACTCTAATATTGTTCATATTTATAATTTATTTTATCTACACATAAAGGCAACTTGTCTGTGCTAGTCCAAATTAAAAACCTTTGATTTTAATTTGGTTCGTTCCACCCTTTGACCAGTGTAACGTCTTGAGAGGTAGAACACAAATTTAAAAATACACAAGATGTTTATTCACAGACAGACAAAAGCATTAAACATAAATTAAAAACAAAATTAACTGTTAAAATTTTATCGAGGTTTTAAAAATTAAACTAATTTCTAATTTCTAAAATTACACAGTTAAAAATTCAAAGAGTTCAGTAAGAGTTTAGTAAAGTTCGATAAAGAGTTCAGTTTCCGGCCATCACACATAGCTCACAACTAATAATCTGTCTCTAGATTTTCACGCTTCTTGTTTTCTTTTTTTTTATATTCTGTCGGCGACCATCTCACTTCAGTTCAAGTTTGAATAAAATTGAAGAGGTTCTACCCATTTCTGCTCTAGAGCGACTTCTTTTAGATGATCAAAAGGACGGTAAACCAGTTATGAAAAGTTAAAAAAAGATGAAAAACAATGATTAAAATTCCTTTTAGTTAAATGAGATTGAATAGTCCTCTTTGATTATTTGTTACACGGTACGAAACTGTATTTTTGGTTCACTTCATTTTGCTCGTACTACTTGTATCAAAACCCTTATATAAGACGGATCTTTAAAGGATCCACAATATTTTTAACTTAAATCTTCTTGTCCGGAACCTAAGAACTCATCAATAGACTACAATACGCTGTTATTTCTCATTTTGAAAATATACATGTTTTTCGTTATTTATTTAAATATTACACTCATATTTTACAATCCATCAATTTATATTTATTATCACTGCCTTTGGAATTTTGATAAGCAGACTTACTTCATAATTTCTTTTCTCTTTTGTAAAATCAATGCTATTTACACAGTAGGTATAACCAATTTCTGACTCTTCACTATAAATTTCCAAATTGAAAACTGCGAAATTTGGTGTTAAATCTTTATTAAATTATCCTCTCACTAATGTTTGCTTCTTTAGATTCCAATATCTACTCAATTGAAAAGCTGAATACATAAAAAGCTCTTAACGTTTTATAAGAAACTACCTAGAAGTTCTAGAGAGCTCAGACATCAATTGATTATTTTGACAAAGTATAATTTTTTAAAAAAGAAAGTTTTCTTTAAAGGAGTATAAAATCCTCTAAGTTAGAGTAGTAATTCGTTTTCAACCTTACTTTTAGCGAATTTCTGGAAATTTAGCACTTAAGATAGTGCATAGGGCATTGCCATTTTCACACTGGATTATATTATAAAAACATGTCCTGAACATTAACATTACTCTTAAACATCATTTTTACGACAATCTAAAAATATAATCAAGATTTCAGGAATTTATCATTAATTAGTATTGGACTCACATACATTTGGTATCATAATAAAATTATTTTAAAAAAAGGATTGATATTTTTACTTTTCTCTTTTAATGAAACAAATTTTGCTTTAACATTCATATGTAGTTAAATAAAATAAATGCAAAACATGTAAAAGTTTTAATTTTTAACCAATATTTGTGATTATACTAGCATAATAAATTGCAAGTTATTTAGCTAAAATAGACTTTACGCTTTCAACTGATAGGTTAATTCTATTCCACAAAATATTTTATTGTTCATAAACGTGTCAAATTTATTTATTTTTAGTGACCAAATCAGTTCATTTTGCTTAATATTAATTTATTGCTTTGTATATTTAATAATATCTTTCCAGAAATGAGTTTATATGTAGTTCCTTTTTTTATATATACTTCCTTTTACTTGCAATTAATATACAATAATTTTGAGCAACCATCCATAACTTTCTAATACAGCTTATATCTTAAAGCATATAATATAGTCTAATACATAACATTGTTTTATACTCTTAATTTATCAAGATTTTGAATACAGTGAAACATGTAACAGATGTATCAAGGAAAATAGGTTATTCATTCATTTGAAAGAAACGATCCCCATTTTAAGTTCAACTTATAGAGCCAAAATTATATTTTTATCTAATCAATGTTCAAATATATTTTCTTATCATGAGTTAAGGTATTATTTAAAGCTATTTTCCATTCTGCGTTGCTAGTCTATTTGTGCAGGTTTTTAATAGTTCAGATATTTTTCACTTGCATTGATACTCCTTAACACACTGATTTTTACAACTTATGTTTCAACGCAAAAATTTATATAAAAGAGATCGACGAGAAAATATACAAATGATTTTTTTACATTTTAAATTATTAATTAATTAATTAAAACTCTGATATTATAAAATAAATGATGTTTTTTAAGTTTAAAGAAATTTTTGAAATTTAAATATCTATTATCTCCTTAAGCACTAATAGTAAACCATTATCTTCTCGTAATTTCGAAAATTAGTTAGAAAAAATATTTTTTTAATTATTTTTCTTCAGTTTCCAAAATTAAAATTTCATTAATATATTGTCAAAATAACTATTAGTTCCTATTGCATCTTACATTTTTGCAGCATTATACTTATGGCTATGTCATTTTCCTTCAGCGAAAAATCGACAAGTTCTAATTGTACAAACTCTGCCGTTTGATTCTTCACTATCTCATTCCTCTAAGGAATTACTTTAATCAGGATAGCAGTAATTACTCCATCCTTTCCTTCTTTCTGATTATAAATTGGGAAGAATTCTTATGAAAGAAACTAATTACTCTAATTTAATCAAAATCTGTCCAATTATTTCACCATTTTCATTAAATCCGAATTTTGTCATTTTGTCTCATTATTGACAAAGAATGTGGAATATTATTTTAATAACTCTTTAAGACATTTTGTTTACAATTATTTTAATAACTCTTTGAGACATTTTATTTACAATTACAGACACTATTTACAATTATTTTGCATTGAAGAAAAAGTTTTCGTTTAATTCTCAAATGGAATAGTGAAATTTCTCTCCGAAAATGCTGTTTTTGGGACATATTACCTACGTATATGCTTAAACAATAAATAAATATAAACATAGCGATAACTAAATGTTTTATTAATCGGTTAAATAAAACACTCAATGTGTACGATTTGTAATTGTTTATTTTACATTTAGTTATTATTCTTTATACTCATATTTAAAGCAAATTCGAAAATGCATAAATTTTATGCATTCTTTTAAAATTTGTGATTTAATTACACAAATTTAATGTCCAAAGATTCAAAACGTTTTTATGTTCTTTTAATTAAGTTTTCAACACCCATTTAAAAATCAAATGTTATAACCCACATTTTTCAAAAAAAGCAATAATAGAGGTCTAAAAAATCAGAGAAATTAAAGAAATCAAATTATTCCGATTGTCTGCATTATTTTTTCAAGGTCTGATACTTTGCCCTGGAATTCTACCACAAAAAGCTAACATCAATGCAGTTTCATTAAAACGTTTGTTAAAATAATTTATATTTTATTCTATATTTATATAACTTATATTATTATCTACTATATTCCCTCAATATTTTGTACGACTTTATTAACAGAAAATAAATATCACAATAGATATTATGCTATCACTATGTTCCCTCATATATTATACAAACATAGAGTTATAATTTCATCAGTCCTAGTCCTTTTTTAAAAGAACTGGAGACAGAAAAAGAGAGTATTTTTCTTCTTATGTCTAATTAAATAAAGTATGTTTTATTATACATATAATGTCATTTAAAAAGCATATAGTAGTACAGTATGATTAAAGCTAAAAGAGTCAATAAATATGTTAAAAATCGGTCCAAATTGCAATTAAATTTATTTTATTCTTACTTTGAAAATATCAAAAGCTTTTATTTAAAAATGTATTTTCCATGTCTTCATTCCCATATCAAATATCTTTATATGAAAATACTAAAAAAATCCCCGAATTGCACAAATTTATGATGTTTTCCCTCGTTTTGATTATAATTAGAAACATACATTATTTGATTTCTACCTCATATTTGATAATAGAAATATCAAGAAAGTAATCCTATCTCAACCACTGATAAATTGTATTGAGTAAAGCCGAGTTGATTTCTACACAGATGACCGAAATTCTTAAAGACTATATAGATGTAAGTAATCTTCATGAAACCTTATCGTAAAATATCATCTCTCGTACACTGCTCAGTATGAAAAGAAATGAATAACTGCTCAGTAGACTCTTCTTTAATTAAAAATATTTTATGCTTCAAAAAGTTATTCGTTTGTGTATAAGTGGGTCAACACGTTACTTATTCAAAGTAATTATTAGTTTGACATCTTGAAACCATGGACCATTTTTGGGCGTTGTTTAAAGAGCTTATTTAAATTATGGATTGCTAAAGAATAATTTTAATTACTTTTTTTTTAGCTTTTTCCAACAGACAAGCTTTATGACGCTGATTACACTTGCTAAATATTAACATTTACTCTACCAAATATAAATAAATCTAATTTTATTATTCATATCAATGCGTATAAAACCCCAGTTTCTTTTTATTGTACATTTTTACTAATTTTTTACGTTGATATAAAGGTTGACAACTCTTTCTATTGATTTTTTTTTTATCAAATGATTAGATTTTTTTTTATCTAGGCGTTCTCACAAATGCTTAATAGAGTCCAAGTCCCCTTAAAAATTATTTGACTTTTTTTTTCATTTTAAAGAAAATTTCAATTTTTTTCTTTTAAGTGTCAGTTATTGTTTTTACACCGAAAGGGCTATATGCCCTCATTAAAGTTTTTTTAAAAGAAAAAATATATAACTTTATAATTGAACAGGTATTTTTTAACATACGTTTGTGCGAATGCCTTATAGTGAATTCAAATTTAAAATGAGCATATTTCTTTTTTCTTATTTATATGTAATAATAATCGCGCCTTTGCCTTTGCTGACGAAGAATTCATTGCAATGTTTCTTCGAAAAATTTCATTTATGATTTTGTTTTCATTACTAGATAAGTACCATTTTGCTGTATTAAGAAAAGAATACATAAATATAATCAGAATTGACTCTGAAAATTTGAGATGTTATCTACCAATTCTTATTAAAGCAGAACATCTCAGTATAAGAACGACGCAATAAAAGATTCTGATCTATGATTCCAATTATAGGGAGAAACAATAAAAAGCTCTTCGATGCAGAAAATAAAAACCTCGTCCTATCGATAGTTGTTGCCGTTGTTTCTTCACATTCAGCAAGAAACACTGCAAGGAATATAAACCGCTTGATATCTTGTGTATAAAATAAGTGTTGTTTTATTGTCTTTTCATATGGGTTGTGCAATACTATCTCTAGCTTATACAACGGTTACTAAACATTCTGCACATATTTACGATTTATATTCAAAAATTCCTAAATGGTACATAAATTCAAGGAAATTACTTTTGATGAATGACTCTAAAAATCCTTAGTTAATGATTTTCTACTTACTTATACATTTATAATTTGTTATTACATTTATATTTGTTTCACAGAAAATGGTATCCGAACGTTCATCGCAAAGGTTGTTGACCCAAACTGAATTGCCTGATGGCAGAAAATTGCACAGTAAACTCGAAACAGGGTCATTCGTATACTGTGAGACCACAAAGTGTTAGAGAAACAAGCAAATCCATTGAAAGATTTTAAGTAAGAATAATTGAAACGTTAACCGACGAGTCCACAATTTCCCCTTATGAAACGGTCCACAATTTCACGGCTTTGCTCAAGATGCTGATTGTAGACATTAGGCATAGCCGTGAATTCCACGGGTGCTCAGATTTGTATTCTACATAGCAGTTATGTGTTTCGTAGTATAGAAAAAATAAGTAATATGAAAAAATTCAATTCCTACTTACGTCAATAAAGAAAGATGTTATTTTAGTAGCTTTTTATCAAATAATCATTAAAAAAATCACTTTATTAGGAAAGCTGTAAGAAAAAAAAGAATCTTGGAACTATATTTTTTACCTTCTGCAAGAAAAAAAAATTATGTATGGATTAACAGCAAATTTTCGCTTAAGCCAAAATTAAATTTTCTAATCGTAGTATGCATTTTTATTTCAAAGCATAAACTTCGTTTTTTTACTTTTAGTTTGATTTACGTTTACTTTTAGATTATTACTTTTTAGATATTACGTTTACTTTTAGATTAAGTTTTTTACTTTTACTGTTGATAAATATTTCTTTTAATATTTATGATAAATAATGATGAATATGTCTTTAAATATTGAAAATTCTCAATATAAGACAAAAACTTATTTAATACGCAAAAATATTTGCACATTCTTCAATTGTATATCAAATTGCTGAATAAATTTACTATTATGAATTTTACTTAATAAATTTATCAGTAATATGGAATAAAGAAGACGTAGTCATCGTGCGGGACATTAAAATTTTCAGCTTGCATTTACATGTAAATTTTCTTCTTTAAAATGAACGGATATTAAAAGAATACTTCAAATTCTTCTAACCTACGGAATATAAAGTATTTTACTAATGTATTTAATTCTATTATATTAAAAGAAGGCTTCAAATTCTTCTTAGCTATTTAATATAAAGTATTTAAATAATTTATTTAATTATATTATTTGTGTGTGTTTAGATATTTAAATGCACTGGTAGAAATTAAAACGAAACACCATAATCTGTGAAAACAGTTATTAAATTTAAAAAACCTTGTAAACTAAGGCCTTAAATTAAAGGATTTTCCTCTTAAATTATAACCGTGCTTTTATTTTAAGTTCAAAGTATTTAAGGTGAATTGAAGTCATTTGATACTCTGGGGATTGTAACATTAAACAGACAATATGATTCTTCAAGTGAATAAACTTCTATTATTAATAAATTAAAGAGCAATAACTTTAAAAACAGGCAATTCCTTAAAAAAATATTTAAATTAATTTCATATTTTTTATCCATTTTTTTACTTAATTCATAATTTATTCAAATAATTGAAAAATCATGAAATCGAGTTTCTCTAAGGAAACAAACTCAAGCGGGGCCCTTAGTAAAGAATTAAATTTCAATAAAATTAATCCGTTTCCTGAAATTAAGTTCCAAATATATTAAAATACTGTATATTAAAAAGACAGAATAAAGGTGCTAAATTCGAAAACTTAAGTATATCAAGCAGTGAAAAATTCATTAGAAAATTTCCTTTCTATAAACATGAATGAAACGAAATTAAATTCCCTCAATAACAGTGCCAAATATGTTTAAAATGTGCTGGATAATCATAATGCTACGTAAAACAATAAGGTCTTGCTTTCTAAAGATAATGGGAAGTTTGGGGGGGGGGGATTTTAATTTTTATTAAAATAAGCCACCAATTCGTATTCTCATTTTCCAAGAATATTGATTAATTTGAATTAATCTTTGTTTTCTCAAAAAAAGTTTACTCAAATCATTTATCGTAAAGAGTTCATACCTCACAAAATATCCAGATTATAGCTACCTCACAAAATATACAGATTATAACTGCAATTAATGAAAAATAGAATTTAAGTGAATAGTTAATTGTTTAGGTAATTATATGATTAAAAAGGTATTATTAAGTTATTTTAGTTAATTGTTTATTTTTCATAGTGTTCCATTGTGTGTATGTGCGGTGAAAAGTCTAATAAACTTCATAATGATCATTTTATTTTGCAAAAAAGAGCAAAAACATGCCAAAACAGAGCCAAAGTGCAAGTTCGAATTTTTTCTACTACATCTCTTGTGTTCGCCTTTTCTTATATAATTTCGGTGAGAGAAGAGCCGAAGATCTGAAATAATCTTGTGTTTTGACTCCTAATAAGGATATTAAGAGTCAAAACACAAAACATTCCTTATTTCCAATATATTCGAGAAACTTGTGGAATTGAAGCGTCAATACCAAAAATATTGTAACCAATTCATGTTGTCAAAACGTCAGTAAGTTATTTAGCATCGATTAAAATCATAAGAAAATATCAGTTTTTCACTATAAGACGAATTGCACAAACAAGTGATGTTATGGATGCACAAGCAAAGAATGTTTTGTTTTTGTGTGAATTTTGTGATGATGCCTTTACCACTCTAATTCTGACAAGCAACCGCAATCTATGTAACGACTAAAATAAATTTAATTAACCTCAAAATATTTCTCTTTTTTATTTAAAACTAATTATTTTCAAAAAGAATGAAAAACTTTTAAAGGTATTCTGGAAATTATATTGCGTAGTTACAATTTATTAGTATAAATTTGAATAGAAAAAAAAGTTAAATTTTAAAAATTCCGTTTGAAAACCGGTTTTTTTCCTGTTAGATAGTCAAACTAATACTAAAACTCTACAGTATCGACTCAACTATTTTTGTTACCAGAAATTTGATAATGACTGTAATGAACTTATTAATTTAAATAAATTCTTACTTGAATAAAATTAAGCATGAAATATGGAAAAAAAGAAAATGTTTTCTGTAAAATCGAAATATAAATTTAAACAAATACAGAAAAATTTCTTTTCAGATTAAATTTCATGACTTTAAATAACTTCTTAAGAAAAATCAAAGCTTAGATAGTTCTCTAAGTAAAAAAAGCTTTACGGAATACTTTTAAAATTCAGAACAAAACATTTCAAAACATTAGATTCCAAATGCGCATCTTAATTACTCATTCATTAATGAAAACAGTTTCTTTTATTATATATTCTTTTTACGTACAAAGTACATTTTGCGCTTTTAAATATTTCAAAGACTAATTTAAACGCAAATGATTGTCATTTAATACCACCATGAGGATTAATTTTGTATAAAACTAAATACTTTATAGAGGAGGTAAAAAAAGGATATAATTATACATTCTTTATTGTTTAAAATCATTGAAGAGCAGAACAGATATTGTTACATTTCAATCTAGAAATACGCTTCCTAATTAGGCAATACCGTAAAAAACCATTCCTTTTCATTGTCGATTCCTTTTAGATTAATACTTGCTGAGTTTCAGCTTTAAATATTTTAATTTCATATTCTGAAATTCCAAATGAAATTAAATGCTCTTTATATCCTCCTCAAGACGACTAATTGTTTCATGAGATCTTATTATTGTTAAATATCAGGAAATCTTAGAAATAATGAGATAGTTAAATTCCGCAGTTAAATTATACTAGTAGCTGAAATTTGAAGAAAAAATTTGACTATAAACTTATTAACAAATTAAAAATAGAAAAGTTTGCTTTTGTACTTTTAGACGGTAACATAATGTTGTGTATTTTTTAACTTTAAAAAGCAGAGGAACAAAATACACTAGTCGATACTTTAGTATAAAACTAGCTCTCATGTTTTATTCGATTCAAAAATATTATTCCTTCAAAACTTTTACTGTTGTTTAAATTACTTCATTTATTTTATTAAAAGTTAATGAAATTAATTCCTGGTCTTAAAAATGATTTTAAATCTGAGCTGCAGGTAGTGCTATTTGTTACACATTGTAATTGAAACTTCATAGCAAATTTCTAAATCATTGAACAATGGTACATATTTTCCAAATTTAAAGTACTTAAGCTACTTAAAAAATAGTTTAACGTTGATTAAATCAACAAAGTACTTCGGAAAGAAATATGAAATTTAATTTTATATTTTCCCAAGACTTATTATTCATATTTTGTAATATATTCAAACTTACTATTTTTTAAAGAAAACAAATACCATAATTCTGAATTAAGATTGCTAAGATAGCAAAACTTTGTATCTTACATTAGACAAATTTGGATAATTTTCCACACCAGTTTCTATCTTTCAAGAAAAACTTCCATTCAGATAACAGTATTTTCTCGAGGTGACAGTTGCTTGAATTAAATTAAATAAATTTCACGCTTTATAACTTTTGTATGTAGAGTTTTCTAAAACAAATTTTTACATCAAAATTAATTCACCGAGGTTTAAAAGGCATTATATGACAAAATAAAAACTTTGGTTTTGTAATTTTCTGGCCAGTTCTGTTATTGACTCTACCATTATGAAATAAGACTTTTGGGGATTCATAAAAAATTAATAATTAACTATCTCTTGAAGTTCAGCTATTCGCTTGGCTTTAACAGCTTAAAAATAGTTCTGAACCACTATTTCTATTGAAACTTGCGCATATTTTCATAAGTTTTATATTTTATTACGTTCAATAACTTAGCGAAACAAAGGTGTATTTTGTGCCTTTTTCTTGTGAATAACTCGATTAAAAAAGATTCATATTCATAATTTTTCAGTAAAGATATCTTATCAGATTATATTTATCGAAACTGTTATTTTTGTTGTTGTTACATATTCACACATTTAAGAATATACGCATAAGCAAATTATTAACTATTACATAATCCGAATTGTTTTTCAGAAGCACATAATTGGTGATATAAACATCTGCCAAATTTTATCCACATTAAATTTGATTCGATAGTAGAATTTTAAAAATTCCTTTTTTAAATCGAAATCCAAAATATCAATTTTTATTAAAATCTTGAAGAAAAATCAGTAATTACAATATTTTCAACACGTTACAATATTTCATATACTCAAAAGTAAAATTTTTCTTGTGGATTTGAAGAAATCGGTAATGTATTATTCGTCTGAGCGTATTTTTACGTTCATTTACTCTTATAAAATACTCTCAAAGTTTCTTATCTAAATTAGAAGACAAAAAAGACAAATTTGTACAAAACGCATCTCAGGAAACTTATGCTCAATTTGTTAGTTTTCTTCCCCTCTTAACAGTATCTCCTGTTTTTCATATTAAAAATAATTATCAATAAAAGTTCAGTTTCATTCTATTTTAACAGTGGCAGTCAAAAACAATCTAAAACTTCTTAAAGATAAATAATAAAGCAAAAAAATGCATCCGAGAAAAAGGAATAACCCTGAAATAGAACAGCATATTTAATTTTTCTTTATTGGAATTAAGAAACGTTTTGAAATATTTGAATTTGCAATGTTATTATAATTTTTATAATTGAAAAAATAAAAATCATGCTCAAATAATCTAAAATTATTTGATTATTCTTTATCTACTGTCTGTCAGCTAGCACCCCAGTGTGAATTGAAACAATATACACTGATGGAAAAAAAATCCCAACACTAGGAAGGAGCTGTGCTAGACGAAAGAAATTTGGTAGGATTGTTTATACATCTGAAAGATGACATCTATACAAATTTCGAACAACGCGCGTGTGTGGCGCTAGTAGCGACACTATGAACATGCAAATGAGGTTTGCTTTAAATAAGCTCTGTAAGGTTCGTGATCGTTATTTACAGTTGAGATTTTGCGTAGTGGGTTAATGTTAGTCAAGGATGCCTCTGAGAAGACGAAGAAGCCATTATCAACATGTCACTGAGTTTGAACTAGGTCGTGTTGTAGGGCTACGAGAAGGTGGGTTTTCTTTCCGCGATATTGCTGAAAGACTTGGCAGGAATGTATCCACTGTGCATGAATTTTGGCGGCAGTGGTCAAGGAAAGGTACTACCTCAAGAAGACCAGGTTCCGGGCTACCACGTGGTACTACTGAGAGGGAAGACCGTCGTATTCGGCGTATGGCTGTGGCTAATCGTACTGCGTCTGCAGCTGAAATTCGAGATGCAGTTGGCACCACAGTGACACAACGAACTGTTACAAATCGGTTACTTCAAGGACAGCTCCGAGCCAGACGCCCTGTACCGTGCATTCCACTGACTCCAAACCACTGCCATTTGTGACGTGAGTGGTGTCAAGCTAGAGCTCATTGGAGGACGGTGTGGAGATCTGTTGTGTTTTCTGATGAAAGCTGGTTCTGCCTGGTCCCAGTGATAGCCGTTTGTTTTTTAGAAGGAGGTCAGGTGAACGCCTGCCAGTGACCTGTCTGCGGCCTAGACACACAGGGCCTACTCCTGGAGTTATGGTTTGGGGAGAAATTTCGTATGACAGCAGGAGCACTCTCGTGGTTATCCCACGCACCCTGACTGCAAATTTGTGCGTCAGTCTTGCGATACAACCTGTTGTGCTGCGATTCATGAACAGCATTCAAGGGGATGTTTTCCAACAGAATAACGCTCGCCCTCATACCGCTGATGTAACCCAACATGCTCTACAGAGTGTCGACATATTGCCTTGGCCTGCTAGATCACCAGATCTTTCTCCAATCGAGCACGTATGGGACATCATTGGACGACAACTCCAGCGTCATCCACAACCAGCATTAACCGTCCCTGCATTAACCGCCCAAGTGCAACAGGCAAGGAACTCCATCCCATAAACTGATATCCGACACCTGTATAACACAATGCATGCACATTTGCATGCTTGCATTCAAAATTCAGGTGGTTACACCGGTTACTAATGTACCAACATTTCACATTTTAAATGGCTCTTCTCGCCAATGGCTCTACCTGTGATCTTGAAACTTTAATCAACTAAATATGTTACCTAGACAAATGTATTCCTAAAATTTTATTACTGTACAATAATTTTTTCTTGTTGTTTGGATTTTTTTTTCAATCTGTGCATATCATTATTTATGCAACAGAATGTGCACAACTTTTGTTCGTCTTTGGTCGTTTATTTTATATTTTTACTTTTTATATTTATAAAAGTTTGTCCTTTGTTCATATGCAAATTTATTTACCTTAAATTATTTAATTAATTTTAAGTATAATTAATTTTTAATGGCTACTTTTTACGATTCTCTTTATGAAGTATTAAATAAAACATTGAACTTCTTTTATAAATATTTCAGTTAATTCATAAGGCACTGAGGAAGATAAATTTAAAAAAGAAACAATGATTTCCTTCTTAAGGAGCATCTATATATTTTTAAAACGTTTTTATGGTACTCGCTATTTCACCTTCTTCTGGAATAACAAAAAATATATTCTTTTTCAAATTAGATTGTTTTAAAACTAATAACGAAATGATTAAAATTGAAAGTTACTAATGCTATTTTCCATTTAATTTTCCAATCCACTTTATACTATATAAGGAAAAATTAGAAAGAATATAGGCCAAAATGGCTACATCAAAGTATTTATTTTTATTTTAAAATGCGCATTGCTTCATCAAAAAAAAATATTTTTATTCGCTTTTATTTTTGTTTAGTATCATTTGATTAAAATTCCAATTATTTCATTTCAAAAGTAATAATTTTTCATTATATAAAGATTGATTAGATAATGATTCATATAAAGATTGATTAGACAATGATTCATATAAAGATTGATTAGATAATGACCTTCCACAGGGATTTTTTAAAGTATGATATTTTTTAATAAAATTTCAGTAATCCACTACAAATCATATCTAATACCACTTAAAGAAATTAAATATTTGTTAAGATCTATGCTCCTGACAGTCTATGAGAACTACAGAAAAGTTTATTATGCAAAACTTGATAGAAGAGCTTTACTGTTGGTGAAACGTATTCTAAAGCATCTAAAATAAATATTAAACAATAAATTGATACCTATAAAATAAAAATAAATACTATTTTGGATGTTTTCGTTATCTGAAGTACATTTTTAAATGTAATTCATCAAACTATGAAATTTCTAAAATCAAAATTATGATTAATCATTCATCAATAACATGTACCGAATACGCCTATCCTATATGCTATCTAAACAAGTGAATTAATATGGGCATCATTTTTTTTAATTTGAGATGTATTATTAGAATTTAGATTTTAATTAATATGTAAACATTACATTTCTTTAATTGCCTTACAAAATACAAATAGAAAAATGAACAGTCAAAAAATACAAGTCTCTAAAGTCAAAGAATAAATTTCTTACGATAAGAGATAGGTAGAAAACAGATATTAATAAATTTCAAATGTTGCTGAACTTCAATGAATTTGCAGCGATTTACTATACGAATTTTATTAATTTTTCAGTACAAATGGAAAATAGTTTCCATATACAAAAGAAAACACATTTTCAAATAATGAAATGGAAGAATTTTTAATTATATCCAGTACATACGGTAATCATATCATATAATAAAAGAAATTCGCTAAACAGATCATAATTTTTATTGAAACCAGAGACTATTTATTTATTTATTTTTCAATATGTGAAAGTTTTGTTTATCCTAATATGATCAGTCACAGCTTAGGTGATTTAATTAAAAGGAAATTAATATTTTTAATAGAAATAAGAACGAATGGTGAAAGAATTATTTCATTTGAAATATTTTTCCTTGAAAGGATTATTTCGAAATTAATAAAGTATTACTTAAATGAATTCCATAAATAGTTAATGAACAAGCGAACAATGAAAAATTAAATAACTCAGTAAACCACTAAATAAACAAAATATTTAATATATCCTGATAAGACTAAAGAATAGCAAATAAAGTCAGTTCATTTAATCTAATTATAGCTATCATTCTACATATTTAAAGTAAGAAGTATAATTTTATATATATAAATCAAAACCAATTTAAATGTATGAGTGAGAGAGTTTGTGTGGTTTTGCGTGCTTGTACATGCAATATGCAACTCGTTCTGAAAAATCAGAATTTCTATTACTTTTGATAAATACCAGCAAATTTTGTTTTTACTATTTATTGAAATATTGACAAAAATATTGATCTCTGAAATTTTTATATCGTAATTTCCATAATTTAAAACATAGTTTAGTCACCTAAAAAGTGCAAAAATAAATAATATAAAAATGTTGTGTGTGTGAACAAGACCAAAAAAATAATTAATTTTAATGAGGTTTAATGTGTTGAAGAAACCCTCCTAAAAATGCCAAAGTGCGTTCCAACGAACTTCAACAAATTTAAGAAAAAGTGCGTGAGAGAAAGGCAAGCAATATATATGCGTGTGTGTGAGAGAGAGAGAGAGACAGTGAGATGCTAACAAATAACTGTAAACCCAACAACAATTACTGCATTTCTAATTTACTATTTTTTATATAAATTACAGATAACTATGAGTACCTACTTTTGATGTATTAAGAAAGTGTTTGATTTTACCCAATTTGGTATAGTTACCAATCGATTGTAATTATCAATTAGTACATAGCGATGTCATTGCGTTTAAGTGGCAGTTACGGTATTTAAGCAGATTATTCAATCAGTTAGTTTTTAGAAATTTACGAAATCCACTCACTCAAGGGACTTTTAAATTAATAAAACCCCTTAACATTCTTTCGGACAGTTAGTATTGTACAAAGACATTATTATGATAGTTATGCATTTCTAAGAGAACAAAGCTATTTGTAATAAACAAAGATTCAACTTGCCTTTGCTATGTAAGAATGTCTGAAGGTGAGTATAGAATTAATAAATTTTAGAAATATTACAAACGTTAAATTGGGAGACTGATGTGTTGGAGAATTCTTCTCTCCAGTCTTGTTTTTTTTTTTGTTGTTGTTGTTTTTTTCCTTCGCATGAATCGATAATTCTGTAAGGAATGAGAATTTACACAGAACGACAGAATTAAATGACAATTTTTACTCAGAATTACAGTTTCCCATACTTCTTTCGCAATTCCTCTTACATACATGTTTTCACTTATTTCTGAGTTTGGCAGGAGCTGGTTTCTTCTGACAATGAAGAATTATCAAATTTTAATTCTTGAACTTCATCGCTGACAATAATAAGCATTTTTCCAAGCAATGCAAGTGAATAGAAAAATGAAAAGACAGAGAATTTAAAATGCAAAATTTTAACTGGAAAGATCAATCATATAATTTTCTGCTTGTATATGTGGTGCGACATTTTGTAAAAATACGACAGTATCCTTTTCTTTATAATTTATGTATAGTATAAAATGATTCATTCTCTTTTAGAAAAGATATCTGATTGGAGCCATCCAGATAGAAGAAATTCTGAAATATTTTCAGCAAAGCTCTTTTATTGATATCATACTTCGTCTTATTCTGTGGAGCAAAACAATTTATCGCCCGATGTTACCAGAAATTAGCATGCAAATCTAGTTGAACATAAGAACACGAATTTATTTAAACAGTTTACGTTTTCCTTCAACAACTTCCATATATTTACACAAGCTACCCCTGAACATCTAATAAATGATATTAATTCATTTATTTCCAGGTCATCCATGGTAAAATGCCTCTTGAAGAAAAAATGACGTCACTTCCTGACTGCACTTTATTGCTTTTTCAGAAAATGCGTTGTATAAATTATTTCTACTTTCAAGCAAAAATATTATTCGTATCTCTACGTTCATGAGAATTTTTATGCTTTTGTTAATAATATTAAAAACATTGAGCTTCTGCGTCAGGAAATTCATTCAGCGATACACCGAAAAAAATTCCAGATATTCTGCCCAGATTTTCAGATTATTCCTAATAAACACAGAGCAAACTTCCCAACACTATTACAAAACCTTTGTTATTAATCTTATTCTAGGTTTTTCAATATGACAACTGAAACAATACAAATAATAATCAATACAAAATATATTATTAAAAGATATACTTTAATGTGTAATGGACAGGTATCACAATCAACCATCCAATTAGACAATACTTTAATTATTGCTTTGAAAAGAAAAAGAACAGTAGAATCTGCAGAAATCAAATTTGATTTCATATTAATTCTTATCAATAGGGACTCTGATAGTCGGTGAAAGCACTATTCGCTGATTTTCTTTAATTTCAAACAGTTTATTAGATGAATCATAAACTCAATACCAATATTTGCCAAGAATTAAAATTGTAACAGAACATTCACTTATTTTAAATTAAGGTTTTAGTTTAAAACTATTCCTTGTTGAAATTGTTATCTTGTATTTATGATAACGCTTTCTTTCAATAAAATTATAATTTTTAAAATCAAAATTAAGTACATGATTATTGAAGAGTAGCCGGCATTCAATTATGCGATATTATGCGATTAGAATGTACTTACTTTTGGCTATATGAAAAAGAACAATTTTACTAAAATAAAATACTAGCAAACATTTTAGATTACGCATTTTTCATCATTAAATTTCAAATACCAAAGAAACAAATTTGGATGCTCATTGTTATTATTATATCATCCACCCAGAATGCATATTCATTAAGAATATTCATTTGTATATTCATCTTTAAATCACTTACTTAAGAACTCGAAATACAAAAGCTTAAATGTATAATAAAAAGGACTCAGTGTTTATATTTTCCAAAGATATATCTAAATACACTTCAAAAGCATGGAAAAGTTCTCAGAAAATACAGCTAATATTTGCAGAAATTCTTTTAAGGGAAAAGAGGTTTCCAAAGACTCGTGCTAGAGTGGCTTATCTATCAGAATTGAAATTCAGGTCCATTTTCAAACATTTCACTAAGCGAATTCCCTGAAGTTTATCACGCAGAAAGGCTTAGAATACTTTTCCACTTTTCTCCATAGGTTATAATATAGGTCTTATAGAGAATATTATCACTTCTTAAGAAATCATTTATATACTTTCTAAATTTCTCCTTAATAGGAAATATCAGTTTTCTTTGTATATCAATATGAAATATTATTACTTTGTTTTGTCTTCCTCTAACTTAGAGATTCAAAGCACAATAGCAATCACAAGCGAAAAAGGAATTTATAAAAGAACAAAAATAGTTTTCAAGTACTAAGTTCATTTTAAGAAAATGCGAGATTTTTATATAAGAAAATATGCATTCATAAATTTTGAAACGTTTCTTTTTTTTATTTTAATGATTAAAAAAATTTAATGGCAATCCAAATGAATGAAGAATTTTTATATGGAATGAAAATATCTATTCCAAACAAATAGAGATTTTCCCGATATTCTAAACAAACAATTTTTCTTAAAATATTAGTTTATTTTTTGCATAAAAGAAACATTCTTCTCGCCAAATCAGGCTTTCAGATCTGTTAATTTTTAAGATCTGAAAATTTCCAAACTGAATGCCTAAAATAAAATAACAGGAAAATATTTGCTAATTTAGAGATTGTAATATTTTTTTTCTAAACTGATCGAAAGAAATTATGGTCACAAGAATGAAAAATGTCCATCAGAAATGCCCATCAATTATAAGTGGCATAAAGAAATATTGAAATTTACTTTAATAGTTAGTGTCACAAAGAAATATTGAAATTTACTTTAATAGTTAGTGGCACAAAGAAATATTGAAATTTACTTTAATAGTTAGTGGCACAAAGAAATATTGACTTTAATAGTTAGTGGCACAAAGAAAGATTGAAATTTCCTTTAATCGTTAGTGGCATAAAGAAATAGAAAATGCACCTTAAAAATGTTGTTCTTCGTTAAAAAATATCAAATTATTGCTAGTAAAAAAATTAGTAAACAATAAACTTATTATAATCAAAAAATTGTGAATATTTCGAGTATAACCAACAATCAAACGGAAAGAAATTTGTAAATAATGACTGCGTTTTTAAAATTAATCTAATTTTATTAAAGTGACATATTTTTCAGAAATCATCGATAAGGATTATTTTTCTAAATTTATCAGCATAAATTAATATTAGATTTTTTTCATTTAATTACCTCTTTTTTATCAATTGCATAGTTCATGCTGGTTAGAAATGAAGTTATATACATTTATGCAATATTGCAATTTATTTATTTTGAAAAAGAAATTATGAAAAGAAAAAAGAAAAGACATTACATAAAAACCTATGGAGATAATTTTGTTATATTTCACAGCACATTGAAGATAATCAAATAAGTTGCTTATACATTTTATCTATGATTGTAATAGTGTCTAAACTTATTGTTGATTCTCATGCATGCTGTCAAGCATCAGGCTATCCCTCGTTTTACGGTTTAAAGTTACCACACTCACATGAAAGTTGACTAACCCACAAGCATTAAATCAACAGATGGCTTTGGTTTAAAATTTCATACTGAATCACCATTCTGATGACAAGATTATGTGTTAAAATTTTTCAACCATGTTCATTGCTTTTTTTTAAAAAAATTCTGAGCTCAAAATAAATACAAAAAAGGAACCATAGAATTCCAATAGATGAACATTTTTATAAACCTGATGTAAACCTACAAGTTCAAGAATGGACTGCACACCAAATATTTTAAACTAACTTCGCTCAATTTTTCTATTGCAAATGAATAGACGCAATAAAAACCAAAAATATTTTGAGTCTCACTGCCGTCTGAAATGTGAAGCGCCATCAAAATATTTGAGAAAATTTTCTGATTATTATGACAATTCCTCCATATGTATTTCATATACTGGAAAATGTAAAATGATGATAATAGTTTCCTTTAAAAAATGGGAGATAACACAACACTGCTACATGACCCAACAACTATAACAAAAAAAGTTCTTTAAGCAGTGTTGAAACAAAAAAAAACAACACTGAAACATAAAATTGAAGACAAATCACACATCCTGAGGGTAACGATTCCCTTTGGTTCTCCCTAGCCTACCAATGTCGAAAGTTTAATGTTTAATATACAAAAATTCGGGGGAGGTTGATCTATAGGGTTTCATAAGGCTATACTGATCTTGTGTGTTACAAAATTTGAGAAATACAAATCCATGCAAATACACGTCAAAAACTATTATAGGAGGATAAAAGTGCTGTTTATGTAGCATTAAAAAAATCAAAAGTTAAAGAAAAAAGGAAAAAGCAATTAGAAAAAAGTAAAGAAAATATTTATTAAGAAAAAACATTATTTAATTTTTAATTTTTTTAGCGTACAGAGCGTTTAGTTATCCCTAAGCTAATGTAGTAAACTCAAATTGGATTCATCATTTTTTAGTTGATTTATTTTCAAAGTTAAAATAAAATGATTTGTTAAGGAAATCCTTAGAAAGTCTTACAACAAAAATAGTTAAAAAATAATTAAATTATTAAAAAGAAAACAAAATATTATGAAAATCAAATAGAAAAACTATTGATACAAAAATATATTAGAAAGTAACGTATTAAAGATGTAAGTATAAAGATGTATATATTCTACGCAAAGAACAGGCTTGCTTTGAAAAAAGTAAATTGCAGTTCATCTTGAAATAAATTCTTATAAATAAAGCGAGGATATTTTAAATGACTGCCACTAGTGGGTGGATTAGGATGCAAGAGGTGCTCTTTCTGCTAATCTGATTTAAATTTATCCATTAATGAGGGGAGGAGGATGCTGAAAATAAGAAATAGACTGTTAAAAGAAGCTGTAGATGAAAACTGTAGCTGATATTTTTAAGGCTGAATCGCAAACTCTGTTCTCTTTGGTGAGATGAGATATAATTTTAAAAAAATCAGAATTATATGAAGGCAGGATGAAAAATGCAGGTTTCATTTGGGAATAGATTAAGCATATCATGGATTTTCCTTCTTTATCTTATATTAACGTTGCCTATTCAACTCTTCAGAGCCAAATTAGTTTATATTTTTCAATGAGTTATGCTAAATGGTACAAAGCTATGATAAAACATCCCGTGTCTTATTGAATTTGGGTGTTCTTATTCCTCAACTAGATAACTGTGGAGTTTCGACAAGGTTAAATCAACGGAGACATGATGGAAAAGGTTCATGTCCTGTAAAAAACAAAACTTCATTTCATGCTCAATTTATTTATTGAATGCTTTTCTCAGGAATGAAGTTATATATAAGCCTTCGACTATTTCTTTCATCTCAAGCTACTTATCAAGTATTCATCATGCACTGATGTATGAATGTTTTTGATGAAGGACTGGTGTATCAAGTAGACTTTTGCTTTCTGCTTCCTTCTTAGGAAGTTTGTCTGCTTCTTTATTTAAAATGTTGCCAGCAAGAACTTTGATCTGTGGCTCTATGAAGAGGGGAAACAGAAATAGTACCTTAAAGTTTTTTCCAGAAATACTAATGTGACATTATGGATTGTTGCTGCTTAGTCACTGGCTTGATTGTTTTCTAGAATCATTACTTATTTTGGAGAGAGGATTAAAGCGTACCCCATTGCTTTTTGAAAAGCTAGAATTTCCAAGAGGAAGAGTGTGCTCCTTGAAAAGAGTCTAGTTGAACTTATAAAAGTAATGTTGCTATCACTCACAACACAGAAGGTTGACCCTACTTCTTTCACCTCAGAAAATTCCCGAACTTGAATTATATAGGATTCCTAGTCGGTTGAAAGTATATACGTGAAATATTTATTAAGAAAAAAATTTTTATTTTTAGTTCATTTTTTCTTCAAATGATATTCATTTTAGTTTCAGTTGTTCCAATGTGTGTTAGGACAAACCAGTAGCTTTTACTATGAACACAAAATCACTAAAATATTTGTTTTCAAAATTAATATGAAAAAAAAGTTTCAATCATTGCTAATTTAAAGGATATATGATCAAGTTTAAGATTATCTTGTTTTAAAATATGCCTTTGAGTGTATTTCTGTGTTTTCATCTTATTTAAACGGTACTTCATTCTTTAAAAATACATAACTTCAATCAAAATTAAATTATCGCAAAGCTTATATAAGTGATAATGAATCTCGTTTCGCCGTTTAAATTATTCCATCTAATATACTATGCTACATAATTAATGTTCCCCACAATGTCGGTTACGTGCTTAATATGGATTTTATCATTTATTAAGCTACTTCAAGGTATACTGTTTCCTAGTGTATTGAATAACTGCGAAAGACAATTTCAAATGCATGTGGTTGGTTTATTAAAATGATTACTTGCCATGGTGTAATTACTAATTAATTCGTGTCCAAAATTATGTTTAAAATGCTGTCATTTGGTGTATCAAGAAATAACCTATGTAAAGTGTTAATTGAATCACAATTATCATTTAGCTTTAATGCATACCAAGAATATATTGTGGAATTTTCAAGATCTAATATCATAAGTTTTATGAAGTCAATGAAGAGACTCAGGTAGAAAAAAAGTTTCTTTTTGGAATCATCTAATACCAAAATGAATTATAGTTTCTACCATAATGAAATCAATATTATAGCGTCACTTACATTATATATACGAATATGGTTGAATTATATTATTATCAAAATTAAATATTGAAACTTTTTAATATTTTATCTTAATTTTGTCTTAAATATTTTTATTCCTCATTGATGGATTTTAAATAATTTCAGAAACATAAGCTATTAGTGGTCCTTAAGTAAAAATATAGTATTTTTTCTAAGTTAAAGTATGTAATATCGGTAAAATCTTGTAGTATTTTCACTAAAATTAAGTCATGATAGCCAAATCAGCACAATTAAAAACGAGCATTTGGTAAAAATGGCTTTTGAACTTATAATTAATGACTAAAACATCTGTCTCTATTTTTTTTAATTATCAAATGCTTTACGTAATTTATTTTTTATAAATGCATTATGTTTATTCTTGTTGATGATGTCCTTTAAAGCGAAAAATGCAAATGGTAGCTTTTGAGGATAAAGACCCTTGAAAACCTGAAAGCAGAAGTGTGGCTTAAGATCATATGAAAATGCCACTCACACACTCGCTTGCACAACTCATTTCTTTAGAGGCGCTCATTCACAAGGCTCACAGATGGTGCACGCAGTAAAGAACAACCATGCTGGAATCAGTACTTCAACCTAGGACTCCTATATCACGTGGAAAACAAGCTACCCTAAACCATGAAGCCAGCTGCATTTTTTCCTACGAAATATTAATAGAATAATTATTAATAACTCATGTAGACATCATTTTTAAATACCAATTTATTGATTTTCATTTAAAATTGAAGTTTCACTAATTTTAAATAAAAATGATAAAACATTTTTGTAATGAAATTTAAAATGAATCCTTCTTTTTCATGCTTCTTACCTTTAAAACTGATTGGTAATTTTTCATCATACGTTTACACCTTATTAAATGTAAAAATTGTTTTCCATCTATGACGCGGATTCATACAAAATGCATTTTTACAATCAAACTTTATTTACATATTCAAACTAACAGATACATCCCTCATGCATTTACAAAAACTATATCCTCAACCTCAAAGGAAATAAATTCTCAAAATAATGGATATTCTTAGTTCAAATCAATTATATTTTCTAAATCTAGTAATGCTGGGGGTCTTGTATTTTCTACTCTATTACAATAACTTAAACCGTAAATTCGTTAAAAAATAACTACTTAAGTTCAAATATTCTTCAAGTGTATTCGAAATGTGCTGAATATTTGTTTCAGAGATACGATTATTTCCATATCTACAGTAGGATACTACAAAGTTTCAAAGTTCAATAAGATCTGACATGATCCCATTGCTTAGACCATCATAATTAACTTAAACGAGAAATTTTATCTACGAAATATCGGCCATGCAAGTGACTCTACTTTATCCCATGTCACATGGCCACCAAGATCTCGATACCTTACTTCATGTAATTCCTTACAGGATTAACTAAATACATTTTTTTTATAAATCCTAACGTTCTAAAATAGAGCATAGTCATCCCTTGTTAGCATATACAGTCTAAAAATGAATTTGAATTTTCAAACACATCGGAAAATTGGTAAAAAAAGTCACTAAATAAAATTCCATCTTCACAAACATGAAACGAAATTAAATTAATTCACTTCACTTAATAATAAGTTTAAATAAAATTCAATGAAGCAGAATGGTTCTAATTCGGTTTAACAGAAAATAAAATTTTAGTTTCCTTTGGAAGGAGATTTTAGATCGTCCTGAAAATGTAATTTTCTTTAAATTAAAGTACAAATTTATAATCTAATAATCCACAATGTAAATAACTTCTATGAGATTTGTGCATTATTAAACTTTTATTTTTTTATAATGATTTGTTTCAATCATGTAACATAACTTTTTCAATTCCCTTAAGAGAACAAATTAAAATGACTATATTTTTGCTTAAATTTGTTCAAATTTTATTTCAAAGAATACTTTAAATTTTATAGACAATTGTATTATTATGACTCCAGTTAGTAATGTAATGTTTTTGTAATGTCTCTGATGTTAACTCAGCCGACTTTTACTGTTAAATATGTATAGTCTTGGGAATAAAGGAAATTAAATTCAAACACATTAAAATAATTTTGGAATTCATTTTGAATGTTTTTTCAAGAAATAAAAAATATTCACATTTGCTATTTCAATTATGTTGCTGGGATACAATCGTATTAACTTGAATTAAGAATTCTTTGATTATTATATATAAAAAAATATTCTCCGAAATTGGCTGTGTTTATATTATTAATAATTTAAGCTTAAACTAAAAGGTTGCGGTATGCAATTTTTTTAGTATCTGCATAAGAAATCAAATTAAATTCAGTAACATCAAAACGCTTTTCATGTTTCTTTTGAAAAGTCAAGCATATTATATGGCATACTATATGGAGAATCAGTAGTTTCGTGGTAGACCCTAATAAGATTTAATTTAAGTATTACACATAAGTAAGAATTATTGTCAAAGTTTTCCACACGATTGCGTTTCGACATGACCTTTGATTTGAACTTAATAATGCTTAATTCGTCGCATAAAATCGAAGCAAAGACATCGAAAAATAATATATTCTTATTCAAGAAAGATCATAATTCCTTAAATTTTCTTTAGGAAAAATCAAAATCTTGAAAGTTTTCTTACTAAAATAGCTTAACGAAGTTTTATATAATATAGACAAAATATTTCCAAAGTATTGCTTGAATTAAAAAATGCGTCATAATTATAATTCCATTACTGAAAATGGTTTCTTTTGATTGAGTTTTTTATGCATGTTCTGCGTTTTGGGCTTTAAATGACACTAAAGACAAATTAGAAGCAAATGATTATCACATGATAACGCAACGAAGTTAATTGCATGAGAAATTAAAAAAATTATAGAAAAGACAAAAGCAATGTAATTATGAATGCCTTATTGCGTAGAATCATTATTGATAAATTTACATCTTAATCACTCAATGTGCTTCTTAATTATGAAGAAACAGAGTGAAAAATTCTTATCGTAGCAAAAATTAAATGCTTCTTTTAAATTAATGCTGATTGAGTATCAAATTTCATTAGTTTGATTCTATTTTTGTTCGAACATATGCAATATGAAAACATTTTTATCTCTTTTTAAGCACTCTAAGGGATAATAAATTGCTTTTAACTTCCCATTGCATTATTCTAGTATAGTATTTACTATTTATGAGTGAAATATTTACGAAAAACTGTTGGAAGTATTAAATATTTTATCCACCTGAAAATAAGAAATATTTTAATTAATTAATTTTTATCTCTTGAGATTAAAAGTAAAAGAATAAACTACTCTTTTCTGTCTTTACTTGCAAACTAATCATCATTTTCAACTACCTAATTATCTGGAAATAATAGTTTAATTTTAATCAAACATTTCATGGTAACTTGCTGCGCTTAATTATTTTTACAATTAGTTCTAATCATTGAATTGTGCCAGTGAAATTTTCCAAGTAAGCATTAAATTAGTAATTATGGAAGTCCAATGTAGTATTTCAGCTAAAATCGTTTTGTACTGCATCTTTATCATTTTAGAATTTTTTTGTGTGTGGGGCTTGTAAATTTCCTTTTTCTTTTATATCGGAATTGGGTGGATGAGTTCGAAATTATATGTGGATACCTTTCCTTATAGCACAAGAACTTTCTGCAGTATTTAAATTGCAAAACTTTAAATATTATCAGTTTTGCGGCGGGATTGTGTTTGCACACATACTGTATATTAGAGACGAAAGCTATATCTGAAAATATGCAACTATCAAATAAAATGTGTCCAGATTAATATAGAAATACATAACATTTCCTATGGATACCTTAGAGTACATTTTTATAAAATATGCCAATAAATATCAGTATCAATTGTTCCTAAGTTATAACCATTAATGTATGATGTTAAACATTCATAAATGTATTGTTTATTTAGTAAAGGCTTCAAATTAAGATAACAAGAAGAAAAAACATAAGTTACAAGCTCGATTTTTATTCCACTTAAACATGCATACTGCTTTTAAGAGATTTTCAAATAGATAAAATAAAACCTTAAACTTTGCGTCATTTAGTAATATATTGTCTCTATATGCTGTATTTTGTTAAAAGTAATTACTTTAAATATGTTCCTTCATTTAATAGGACTTTATTTTCTATAAAAATTCAATTAAATTTTTCGATGAAATTCAAGAAGAAACTTGTATTTTTAAATCAGAATTTTTACAAAAGCATTAGTTTTACTTTATATTGTCAATCTGCAATCAAGTATTAGTAGAATAAAATGCATCGTTATTTTTGAGAAAAAATTATAATATTCATCCAAAAAGAATATACATTTGATATCTTTGCCATTTTTGCAAAATTTTTGTTTCTGCTTTCCTTTTTTCTTTTCTTTTCTTTTTTTTTGAAGTAGTTTAGGCTTATGGATTTATAAATACATTTTCTCTTCTTTAAAAATCTGTCAAGTAAAAAAAACAGCTTAATTTACTTATGGTTAAAAGTTTAGTGGATATACCTTTGTCCTTGGCAATTCTATTATAGAGTATTATATAAAGCAAAGTATTAATTTTTGAATCATACTTAACTTCAAATATAATTAGGGATATTTTATCTGGCAGTTAGAAAGAAGAGACAAAAAATGTGCTTCTCTTCTTCAGGATCTTTACACGAGGGGGGGGGAGTACTACTAGAAGGTAAACTTTTTTTATTATTATTTTCTGAGAAGAAAAGGAAAAAAAAAATGTCCTTTTTATGTTTTCTTTTTAAATTTTAATTTTTAATTAAATAATTGAAAACAAAAGCTCAAAACACCATTTAATATTTAATTTCCAAAAATGCATTTTACTAAAAAATACATTTATAAATAGATTGAAAAGGTAAACAAATCTAATTGAATTAAACATTTAGTAAGATAAGCATTGTGTTAATTCAAAATGTTATTTCTTCACTCAACACATCGACGGACCATATTAATACTCCTCATAGCACAGTCATTGGTTTAAGGATCTCTAAAATAATACTCCTTAAATAAAATCACACCAATTTAAAAAACAACCATCTTTATTAAAACACAATTATAAATTGATAGAACAACACAGTAATAAATATATATACAGCTCGCGACACGTAATTGCATTAAGTCACGAGATTGAGCGAGATGGAGAAATGCGCGTGAACATTCTCCCCCCGTTGACATGTTTCAAACATTCAACCAAATACATAATATTACAAATAACAATTTTTTTTTTTTTAGAAATTAATAAAATTATTTGAACAGCAATCCACACCTTTCTCCAATGTTTTTACATTAGTCATTTCGGCATGGGCAATACACATACCCTACTCACTGCCCTTTTAAACGTACCAAATTGGGTCTTAACCTGCACCACTCTAATTTTTTTATCTCCTCCACAATAGATTTCTTTAATTCTACCCAGAGCCCACTTATGAGTAGGCAAGTTGTCTTCTACCAGCAACACGAGATCTCCTACCTGAACATTTTCTTTCTCGAATACCCATTTGTTTCTTTGCTGTAATTCGTTCAGGTAACTCCGGTGCCATTTTTTCCAAATTTGCTGAACTAATTTCGTAACTCGTTGCCATTTTTTTAGTTGATGTTCTTTAAAACTAGTTAAATCAGGTTCGATAATTGAATTCATTGGTCTATTGATCAGGAAATGAGCAGGTGTTAGAACTCCAAAATCATCTGCATCGGCTGATAATGGATAGAGTGGGCGTGAATTCAAAATTGACTCGATTTGTATTGTTAATGTTAGGAATTCCTCAAATGTTAAATTAGCTCCCCTCGAAACTCTAACAAAATGAAATTTGAACGATTTGACAGCAGCCTCCCAAAGCCCACCAAAATGAGGTGCTCTTGGAGGGTTGAATTTCCAATCTATTCCTTCTGCTGCCAAATAATTAGCTAGAATTTCATCGGGATTTTTCACCAACTCAAGAAACTTTTTAATTAGGTTATTGGCTCCCTTAAAATTTGTTGCATTGTCAGAGTATAATTTTGCACATTTGCCTCTCCGGGAAATGAATCTTTTTAATGAAGCTATAAAACACTCAGATGTCAAGTCTGACAAAATCTCGAAATGGGTAGCCTTTGTTACGAAACACACAAATACACATACAAACACCTTATGTAATGTACTTTTTCGTTGATGATTATATTTAATCATGAATGGACCACACAGGTCTACACCAGTACAATTGAAAGGAAAATCAGCTAAAACTCGGTCCCTAGGTAAACTGCCCATTAATTGACTAGACACAATGGGTTTTGATTTGAAACATGGGATACATTGATGAATTATCTTACGACACATTGTACGACCACTTAGGGGCCAAAACTTTTCTCGAACAATACATAGTAAATTTGAAGCCCCGACATGCAAATGCTTCTTGTGATAATACTCTAAAATTATCATAGTAAGCTTATTACCTTTTGGCAAGATAGCTGGGTGTTTTGACACAAAACTTAAATTTGAATTTTCTAGTCGGCCTCCAACCCTCAAAATACCATCACCATCCAAAACCGGGTTGAGGCTTTTTAACTTACTGTTTGGAGAAACAAATCCTTTGAGTTGCAAGTTTTGAATATCGGCAGCAAACTCTTGATGCTGCAATGCTTTAATTAAGAACTTCTCAGCTTTTCTCAACTCACTGCTGGTAAGAGGACCTGTATTACGCCCAAGTGGATTTCGAGCATTGTTACAAAACCTAAAAATGTAACTAAAAACACGTAAAATAGACATATAATTATTACTAAGCTGAATTAATTCATAAATTAAACGTCCTTCAATAATATTAAAAATTTTAAAGTTCTTAGAATTGTTCTCAATTTCAGCCATAAACTCTTCATCAGCTTCTGATGCAGGAACTGGTTGATTAGGATAGCTATTATCATCAAGAAATTCTGGTGCATTCCACCATAAGTCACAAGTCATAAGTTTTTCTGGGTCTATTCCTCGTGATAAGATGTCAGCTGGATTTTGCTCCGAGGATACATGATGCCACTGGTTAATACTAGTCATTTCTTGAGTCGGCGACTTCTCTGGATGAAAGATTCTATGGTGTGGTATATAATAAGAGGAAGATGGTTCAGTTGTCTCATTAACCTTCTCCATGTGACTCAACTCCTCATAATCTCTCATAAAATCTGAATATAATGACAAATACTCTGAATCCCTCGCCAGACGATTCCACAACGAGTTAAGTCTTTTTACCGCAATGGCCTTTGAATGTCCCAAGCAAGACGGGTCCTCCCTCAAAGGCATTGTAAGCACATATCGACCCTCCTCATTCCTTCTATGGGTTTTTACAAAATGCTCTTCGCACAACAAGGCCTCCTGACTCTTAGTGACCTCATTATCCACATTTTCAACTTCCCAGAATTGTCTCATAGTACGATTCAAATCAACATCTAAAATCAACCCACAATGAACTTTGTTCTCCCTCACCTCATCTACACTACCACTAGCAACATAACCAAAAACTGTATTCTGAAACAGCAACGATGAATTCAAATCTCGAAATTGTCCAGGTCTCAACAATTCATAAAATACTTCAGCTCCTAAAAGTAAGTCTATCTTTCCTGGGATATTAAATCTAGGATCAGCCAGTGAGGGAAACCTTAATACTTCCATATTTAAATCAATGACCTTGTTCGGGGTAACATCAGTAATTTTGTTCACTACTAACATCGACAATTCTCGCTCAAAGCTCCTATCCTTGTTTGTAACCGTAGTTTTTACACAATTATTAACCACCATAGTAGCGTCATTAATACATGAAACAATAGTATTTATTTTTTCCAACCTCAATTGCAGTCGTTCTGCGCAAGCTTTCGTACATAAACAAGACTGACTTCCTACGTCCAATAAACATCGAACCTCCACAAACTCTGAATATTTATTTCTAACCAAGGCACGAACAGTACTAAGAAGGACATTCTTACTTTGGCTCTTTTGATAACTCGTAGCAACTATCTTTGATTGGGCATTATCAACCGTTTCTTTTAACGTTTGGTTTGGCGCTACTTCCTCGTCATAAACTGGTTGACGAATAGAAATATTTTCAGACAGTGAATTATTAGTACTATTTTCCTCTCGCGGAAAATGGAGCATTTGATTATGAGATCTGCCACAAAAACAATTTCTATTAGAGCGACAATCGCGAATTTTATGTGGTAACAAACAACGAAAACACAAAGCATTTCGTTTCACTACATCAACTCTTTCCCTTGCAGAAAGTCTCTTAAATTGGGGGCAGTTATAAAGAGGATGATTAGCACTATTCTTACACATAACACACTTTGAATTTTTTACTTCTGACACAAACACTTTAGAAACGGATTTATCAGAACGCCAATTTAGAAATTGCGATTTATTTCCCAAAATTCTTTTTGTATCCCCTGACACGATCTTATTATTCGTCTCGCTTTTACATTTACTTTTCGATGATAAGAAAATGTCACATTCTCGACCGAGTTCATGAGGTTTAAAATAATTTTCACCTTGTTTTACCGCAATATGAGTCATTAATTCTCGATCAAGAGTTTCAAAAATTCTATCAGAAACTATAAGCTCGCATAGAGATTGGAAATCCTTCACTTTACGCAACTGACAATAGTAGTTAAAAGATGCACTTAATCTGGATGCAAATTGAACAAAACTCTCGGACGGGGATTTTTGAGCTTTTTTAAAGTTATTTAAACATTCCTGAGGGGTGGGTTCAAATTCCTTTAAAACTAAAGTTTTAATTTTATTATAATCATTTAAATCTTCTTGATTAATGTAAACCAGCAAATGACTGACTTTTTCACCCAAAATATTCAACAGAATTTCTGCTTTCAAATTTTCCGAAACATTTTTGTTTTGGAATGCTTTTTCCAAAGAACTGAAAAATAAATTAAAGGATTCCGATTTACATGGTACAGGGATAGTTAAAGTTTTAATACTTTTTATTAAGCTTTCTAATTCAACACTTGATGAATTCGAATCCATGATTTCAGTATTTTGTGTATTATTTAATGACTCTTTTTTAACATTGGCTAACTCTATTTCTTTCTCTATTTGACTCAATTTTAACCTTTCTAGTTCTAACTTCAATTCATTTTCTATTCTTTCCTTTTCTTGCACTATCTTTGCCTGAGTATCGGCTATCTTTGCTTGAGTATCGGCTCTTACTTGATCAACTAGACCCTGAACTACTTCAGTTTGTGTTTTAAACACTTCACTTTTCTCAATCATCTCTCTCAACTGAATTACTTTCGCATTGTCAGGAACGGAAAACCCTAACTCTTCAGCGATAATCCGCAACTCCTCTTTCTTTAATTTCGTACTCAACGGCATGGTTGATATAAGTGCAAATAATTTTTACGTACAACCTCTCACAAATTATATCTCTTTTTTACTGCTAATTTGCAATCACAAGGAAACTGCCGAATCGAACTACAACACACACTCTGAATTCGAAAAATGAGACCAAACCTAGTCAGACACACTATTTCCAAACTTAGATAACACTTTTCACTACAAAATACACTGACGGGATTTACCAATTCTAATCTAATGCAAAAGTTCTGAAACCAAACGAACAAGAAATCAACTTTATCAGCAATGCTACTTTCAACTATGTTCCAAACTGCATACATATTACACTGACAGAAATAACTAATCCTAAAGCAAAAGTAACTAAATTCTCATAACAATATCAACACACTACAACTATTTCTTACACAATATAATATCAATACAAAATCTCAAATTCAATTTCACATAAACAACAAATAATCCACAATTAAATCACAATAATTATGAATATCTCACCTTAATCTCTTTATCCGAAATTTTATAACTCAATACTCCAAAAAATATTTCCAAGATATCACTTTATTAAATTCTATCGCATATCTTGATCCTTTTGATTCCAACGAAAGTCAAACTATCCATTCAAAATTCCAAAAGTCGCACCTCTTTCTCCGGCTCGCATACGGACCAAAATGTTAATTCAAAATGTTATTTCTTCACTCAACACATCGACGGACCATATTAATACTCCTCATAGCACAGTCATTGGTTTAAGGATCTCTAAAATAATACTCCTTAAATAAAATCACACCAATTTAAAAAACAACCATCTTTATTAAAACACAATTATAAATTGATAGAACAACACAGTAATAAATATATATACAGCTCGCGACACGTAATTGCATTAAGTCACGAGATTGAGCGAGATGGAGAAATGCGCGTGAACACATTGCATCATAAAAAATTAATTTAAACTGTTGCAAATGTAATCAATCAAATTGAAAATTGCACAATTTGCTGTCTTTCTATGAGATATTCCGTTGGTATGATATTATATCATGCAGAAAGTTTTACTTACAATGCAGAATATAGATTACCACGCAATAAAACGCAAAGACATCTGGAAAATATTTTTATGTTATATACATAGACATAAATTCTTCATTTATATATATATATATATATATATATAAATTTGATACATTTTTTTAACATTCGCACGGATTTTATAACGGAAAAAATTCAAGAAAGTCCCAGGGAATCATAAAAATTTTCAAATCTATATGAATAAAAATGAATGTTTTTCTGCATGTCTCTTATACGCTGACGTACCGCTCATCGGATTGCAATAAAACCTTAAGTATTTATTACTTGCACTTGCGGGATGGTTAAAGGCGTAGCAAAATTATGTAACATATAAAAAGTATTTTCGGATCTATTTACCGCATCTATTAACCAAGGATTATTGTCAAATTAACTCGCTAGAGACACAACAGATCAGTAAAGTAAACTTAGGTCAGATGTTAATATTTCGTAGTGCTTTGACGTAAATGCTACGTAAGTCGTTGTCTGAGGCAATAGCCTTATTATGTAGTATGCGAGAAATTTTGGGGGAAAGCACTCCTCTAAGACGGAAATTTTAATTAAAATTTAATAAAATTTTAGCATTTTTTGCAGTAGCTTCCGTAAATATTAGAGTACAAAATATTTTGTATTATTTTAACTTTACAAATTTTATCATCAAATTTATGGCATTAATACATTTTCAGTGCTTAATCAATTTTAAAAGAAAATATTTTAAACACATTTTTTTAATATCAGTCTGGAGAATACCGAAAAAATAATAAACGAATCACGAACGATACAAAAAATAGTCTCTTCACTTACAATTCTCAAAGAACACCAAGCAGTACGTTTCTAAAAGAATACATAAATCTATTACATAAAAATGAATGGTAGTTTGTTCGTGCTTTATGGCCCATGTACTATTGAATCGATATTTTTGCAATTGGTCAGCTACTTACTAGGTCGTGTGCAAAAGGTATAGGCATAGTACAGTTATCATATCACATAAAAATGACTGTTTTTTTTGTTCGTATCTTATGTGCTATTGTACAGTTCAATCGATAGTGATGAAACTTGATGGTGCGAAGGGTTATATTTTAAAATTGATAATTGACAAAAGTCAAACAGCACATCCCATCTAAATTAATCGCACATGTATCAAACAAAATAAAGTTTCTATGATTGATTTTAGTCAATGTGAGAGAAATGAAATAAAAAAGTACTTTGTGAAAGCGCTAATATGTTTCTTCTCATTTTGAATAGTCTTTTACACAGGATAGTGTTATTCAACTTGTTCGTCATTTTATCTTCAACAAATTGCTCATATTATTCACAGATAATTTCACATATACAAGATAAAATTATTATCGACGCTGCTCAAAGTAAGTTATATGAAATGGAAATTTTCCAATGCAAACAGGGATTTTGCTATTTATTAAGTGAATCTACAAACGATATTCCAATTATACACATCTATATCGTATTGATTGCGTCGACAAAAAATATGTTCCCAAACGTTCTTAAATTAATGGATCTAACTGTGCAACATCTGGAAAATAATCAAATCGAGCTTCATAAACAAACGAGGAACGACAAGTGAGCAATTAAGCAGATCGTTAACAAATTGCAAATTCACGTATTTCAGAGTCTCAGGATCAACATGGGTAAGAACAATATTTACATGCTATCTGATCACGAGTATCAGAATAAAAAAAAAGAATATATATGCAAGAAGCGCGACAACTATCCTTAAATTAATGTCTATCGGATATGTGCTCATTCCACGCATTCCCATTATCCCCCCCCAACATTCCTTTTGATTTCAAATGATTGAAGTTCCCCATTCTACTTGCATTCTCGACGGCCTTAAACGATGTGCATGATCAAGTGTATGGAGTGAAAACCTAAACAATCCATGTTCCTCAGATTACTAGTTGTATGCTGGATGCTTGTAATCGGACAGACAAGAAATTAATTTGTTTCTTCTGAAAACGGAAAAACAAAAAAAAATTGTCTATCCTAAATTTCTTGAATAAAAAAATAAAAAATAATAGAATAAAAATTATTTATACTTCTCTTTTATTTATCATTCAACAGCAAAAGGTGTATTCATTTCCAGTATGAAAAATAAATATAATTTTTCCGATTATTCCTAGTTAAACAAGACAGCTATTTAAAATTTCAAACGATGTTTCCAAAATTATTTCTTCTGCAGCCCCAACGAGCTGAGTACCAGCTAGTTAGAAATATTTCCCGATACTTTCCATATATAATTGCATTTAAAATTATATGTTGTCAAAACCAAGTACGTAGCGTAAAAGTTGCCTATAAGCCTCTCCTTTAATACAAGTTCGATATATTAATACAAACTGAAGAATTTTCTTGCATTTTTCTCATATTGTAAAAAAAAATATTGCATTGCAAGAAACTCTCATTCAGATATTTTATATTGTGCTTCAGAATATCTTTTCAGAAAAATACAAAAACCATTTTAATGGTTCAAGTAGTTTTCTGGAGGTACTTGTCAGAAAACATACTAAACGTACTTCTACCAGAAGTATATATAGATTGATTGATAAGTTTTTTTGAAGCCCGTTAAATTCAAATCGACCACTTAAAGCCAGGAAATTAATGAGTTCTTAAAATAATGTGACTGGGCTGAACTTATTTAAACAGTTTAAAGTACAGGGAAATAAGAATGTTATAAAAAATAACTAAAAATATTATGGAAAAGGTCATTACCCAAAGGTCCAGTTAGATAAGCATACGCTGTATCATGCAAAAAACACAAGGAAACGTTTCGCGGAATTTTCTGTAAAATTGATCGAAACATTTGCCAATAAAATTATAAACTTTCCGAAACCTGATAAAGGCTTCATCTAAAATATAAAAATGAATTATTTACATATATATTTTCAGTGTTACCAAATATCTTTTCAGAGCGAAAAAGGTGAAGTGAAATTTAAGCAATTAGAAAGAAAATCTAGAAAGCGAACATGAGAAGGGGGGGTATTTCTGGAGAATATTTTTTTTAAATATAAACAAATTCTTTTTCAAGACACATAACATTCATGTTTCTAAACTCAAATATCTCTTGCAATTTTATAGATAACCGCAGGAAACTTTTTCCTGCATTTTTTATTATAGTATCCAGTTCATTATTCTTACTGGACTCTTCGGATGATGTCTTTTATTTTTTGTGAAATTCTTATTTTGTCGTTAGAGAAGCTGAAGCCTTTTTCAATAAAATCAGCATGATCATCTTATTATAGAAACACGATACTTACTAGCCTATACGAGACATTATTTTTCAAATAAAGGATTGTGCCAATTAACTGGTATTTAAATAATTTTACCCGATACTGTTTTGTTCCAGTTCTTGACAGTTTTTGTTTTTTTTCCAATTTTTTATTTAATGATAAAAAATTCTAAGTTCTTATGAGAAATTCACATTTCAATAATGAAAAAATATTGTCTAAAGTAATTGATTAATTAGGATCCAAATATATCATTATTATTTTGAATATCATCGAATATTTGTACAAATATACAGATAGATATCCGAGAAACTTATGTAAATTGATGATTGTGCAATCCTAAATAAAAAAATATTTAAGGCAAGTAAAAAAAATTTTAATTAACAATTAAATTTAATTAATGTTCTTTCAAATTGAATCATAATTGGAGAAGGTATGTGAATGTGCTACCTCCTTTAATTCCTTCTATGTGGTGTTCAAAATTGGCTATAAAAATTATCGGTAAATACGTTATTTAGAAATTACTGAAAACATACAAAGGATTAATAAAATAGGCATTTCATTTATAATTACTTATAAGAGAATAATGGGAATTCATTCTGAGATTAATGTATTATTAAATTTAGAGGCTTCAACATTAGAAATATATAATCATACACTCAATGGTATATCAGAAGCATATATAAACACCCTTTTTTTAAATGTAATATATATATAGATGATTTAGATTATGCTTTCTAAGTAGTAGCATTAATTTCCAAACAGCGTTATTTTATAGCATTATCGGTTCCACATAAATACAAGGAGAATTAGTTAGATATGAAAATTATTGATAAATGGAAGATAAAACCATTCTTAAATATAATTATAAATCATTTTAGGAAAAAATCAACCTTGTAAATGGTTAGTTGCGAACAGAAAAAATACTCTTTTTCCTTTTGGGGGTTTCATATTTTATCAACAAAGACATAACAGAAGCATTTATAAATGATGGAATAGTGGAGATTTTAATTGCTCTCAAAGCATTTGATATCTTATAATAAACGAATTCCTAATTATTATTTAACTAGGAGATAATTTCTCTTTTCAATTAACGAATGTTGTGTTCTCTATATATAATAACCATGGTTTAATTGAACTGATTAAACACAAAATAATATGCTTCATAAAAAGTTGACTGTATTTTTCTGTTTAAAGAACTTTCATTTTTTTTTCTCCAGAGTGAATTGATTGAAGTTTGTCGCATTATCACGTAAATATATTTCCTAAGTAAATAATCAACACATGAAAATGGAAAATTGAATAGTTTTAACTCAATAAAAAATTGAGATCATTTAAATGACAAAAACTACTTGATATAAAAAGGAACTAAATATTAAGATTTAATTTCAAGTAGTTTCCTGTAATGTTATTCCTTCAAGTTTCCTTCATGCCTTGGCGTATCATATCAAAAGTGGTCAAATTTTGTTCCGAAAAATTAACTATGCAAAGCACTCGTGAAATTAAGATTGTATTTTCTACTTGAATGAATTTTCTTAATAAGATATAAAAATTTATTTTTTATGCATATTGTTGATCAAAATATATAGTTGAAAAATATTTTAGTTCTAATAACATAATAGAAAACTAATCGAGCAAAAACTCTTCTCATAAAGTATGCTTTATATTTAATATATTCTTTATGCCATGTAAAAAATACAAAGATAATTTTAAAATCTTTATTGTTTCATGGATTATTCTATCAATGGAATCTTAAATGGTGTACAAGGAACTTCCAATACAATTTCGAGATCAATCTTCAACTCTGAAAAATTAGCTATTTAAATTAGAAGATTTGACTCCAAATAAATCTACATGCAATATTCTCCTTGACAAAACTAATAGATCATTTATGAATGGAATTTTTCAAAATATCTTCTTAAAAAATTTGCATACTTTTTGTCTTAAAGAAAGTAAAGTTTCATCGCCAATTAATGTAATCAAATTTATTTAAAAGGATAATAATCATATCCATAACTTTTGTCTACAATTTAGAAAAGATACAATATCAACTTCAATAAGAAGGACTATATTTGTCACCCAATAACTTGCGCATAGCTTGAAACTCTTTTGTGTCCATGAAAAACTGACTACTTCTTAAAACGAACTTGAGTTAAACCCTTTTAAAAGAAGAAATCAACAGTATCATGATTATCTACAACTAAAATGCAAAAATATGAAGAAACATTTTATAAAGTGTTAGTGAGCAGAAAAAAGAATGGAATTCTTTAATCTACTGGATTTTTTTATATCAAGTAATATAGTTTGGCCTTATAGATGTTTTCAAAAAAGAAGTCAACTTTCTTTCTAGCAAACTTTTTAAGCTTCGAAAAAAATTAGTTTTTCATCTTCTTCATTCGATATCTTTATTTAGTCGTGGCTTGCCAAGTTGATTTAAAAAAATAATTCTAAAAAGATGTTTTCGCAATAAATCTTCAAACTCAATCTTGAATTCTAAACTTCCAAGAATAAATGGTATCAAGGAATATTTAAATATATTTTTTATCAAAAGAGCCTAATTTTTTTTCATTCCAAATAAGCAATTTATAATAAGAAAAAGAATTATATAATAATAATAAGAAGAAGAATTATATAATAAGAAGAAGAAGAATTATATAATAATAATAAGAAGAAGAATTATGTAATAATAATAAGCGAAGAATTATGTAATAATAATAAGAGAAGAATTATATAATAATAACAAGAAGAAGAATTATATAATAATAAGAAGAAAAAGAAATATTTAAGGAATAATTGCTGCTATTTTTTCTCCGGAAACAAAAAAATGCAAGATCGTTTACTTAATCAATACAAGGAAATTAATTCTCCTTGTATAATAACTTGTCATGCATTGATAAGGGGTATTTTTAATATATCATCCTAAACTAATGAAATTACATTTAATCGGGTATACAAAACTTTATAATTTTACATTTTAGTAAATTTTAATTTATCTATCTCTACTTTAAAAATTCATCAGTTTTTAAATTATTTTAATATGATCTGGAATTAAGAAATGAAGTTTATTTGATTTCAACTCATTTTCATTTCAACGAAACAAGAAAAATGGCAATACAGTATAAAATATTTATAACTCTAAATGCAAGATGTTTATGCAGAACGTGTTCAAAAACAGTAAAGGAGATATATTTATTTCCCAAATTTTATCAAATATTTCTGATCAAAATCATACAGAAAATTGCTTTAGAGTATTGTTATCAGAAATATCTTTGAGATTGAACCGAAACAAAACAGAAACGTGACAAGCAACACTAACACAGCGACAACTGACGAAGTCATAAGGTAATTGATGAAAGTGTTGCATTTGAAAATGCTACATTCAGCTGATTCTTTTTCTTTCTGCTTACGTGACTTGATAACACTCATAAATTTAATCTTCAGAATGTATTGTTTCAGCATTCAACAAACTTCTTGATGCCAGAGAATTTGGACAGTAATATTTCCTTCCGACTAATAAAAATTCCTGAATGATATCAACAATCTACTAATTTCAGTTTCAGCTGGAAAATTTTGATAGAAATGAGCTTTATCGTGAATAAAAAGAGAAATAATTAAAAATGTATTACTAATATGTTTTTCTTTGTAAATCTGTATCTGAAAACAAACGGAAAAATATTACATTTCAGAAATGAGAGAAAGCATTTCAGTATCTATTTATTGTTTTCCAAATTCATTTTACTGAAGCTATATCAAAAGTTATTTATTATATGATGTGTTTTTTATAGTTTATAAAATAATAAAATTAGACTATACATAATTTGTACTTTGGATTTTTCATTGTTCTATTTTAATCTTATCTTTTATCTTATTTACTTTGTTTCAAATAAGCTTTATTTGGATAAAACTAAATAATTTTGTTTAAAATTGTTTTATCGATACCAAAAAATACCGAGATAATGAAAAGATTTCGCAAATCTGAATCTAATTTTGCTGACACGATAATTCGGGAAGAGTAGAAAAAATAAGTTAGTAATTTTCAGAAAAAGTAATAAGTCATTTAAAAGTATTCCTCAAATATATTATTAAATCAATGATATGAATTACAATTTCTATAAAGAAGACCATTGTTAAAATTGTATGTTTCAAGAATAAATTTTTATGAAGTATTAGTATTTTTAAATTCTTAAATAAACAACAGTATCTTAATGTCTAATGTTTAAGACGTTTTTGCTAATTTTTAGCAAAAATTAACTTAACTATTTTTGAAAAAAAAATTACGTTTTACTAAATTTATCACAACGCCCAACAAAGAAGATGGAAAATTATTCTGACACTTATTTTATAATTTGATGGATTAAAATAAATGTACATTATTATTTAGAAGAAAATCGCAAAATTATATGTTAAAGAGAAATTCGCAAAATTATATGTTAAAGATTAATTTACAGGATCGTTGAATTTCACCATTTCATTATATGTAAAATCTGTTTTTATAAATTGGGATATTGGAGATAATGTATAAACTAGATGCATTTCTGCTTGATGCAGTAAAAATAGCTTGAAGGTTTCTACATACATTGGAAAAATTATAATCATCCAAATATTAATGAATTATATTTGATACTCCTCCGATTGTGATTCGGATTTATGCAAGAAAGAAAAAATCTAATTATCTCCACTAACTGCTCGTTAACCTAAATCTCTTAGTCGGAATAGATGAAAAAATGATAATTCATCTACAAATTTTATTTTAGTATATTTGACAGTTCAATGACTTAACCTCTCGAGTAATCTAATAGAAGCCTTTATTTGATTGCCTATTCAATACATGACTGCATAAATTCAGTGTTATTTATCAACTTATGCTATATTTTAAGTATAAAATCAATAATAAATTAATAAACGTCAAATTGGTGTGATACTTGTACTTTTTAAAAAGTAAAAATTTGAGCAATTTTTTTATTTGCTTCTTCATTTTCTTGAATTTTAATAGCACTAGTTACTCTTGTATATTTTCAATGACAAAAGAATGGCAATCTTTTTCGAGCCTAATTGCCAGTTAATGATATAATATCATTAAATTCTACTAAATCTCTACCTAACATTGTTACCAATATTATGATATTATATAAATACTAGCCGCATTTGGCGACCAGCTGCTTCGCCATGAGTAATGCGTTCTAAAATTTCCAATTATATATTTTTTAGCCAAAATTTAAGAAATAGTTTAAGTTAAAAGATTCAGTTATAAGTAGTTAAAGAGTCGGTAACTTTAATCGGAAAAACTTTTTGAGTTTAATCCTCTAATAATTTATCGATTATGCTTCCAAAATATTAAAAATGTTTTTATCGATGATATTGCCAAAATGTTAAATATGTTTTTTAAAGAAAGCGAAAAAGGGAAAAAATTATTGAATTAATAATACAGATATTGCAAACGATTATAGAAATATGCCATTAAGTCGGGATTTCAATGCATATCCTGTCTAAATTCAATCAGGTTTACTGTAAATAAAGATAATTTATGGAATTAATGATATAAATACTGCAAACGATTCCTTACAATCCTTAGCCTAGCATTTATTTTTTTAGAAGATATCACATTTTATATTAATGTTCTTTTATCCAGTCACGTGCTGAAAGTTGTATTTCTTTAGATTTGATTTCCGATGATAGTTGTTGTTTTTTTTTTTGAGCTTCCGGCATTGTTTTATTTTATTTTATCCAGTCACGTGATAAAAAAAACATGGTTAAAATATTTCTTTAAAAATTCGTTAAAACTAGAAGCTTGAGTTATACATTAAAACACTGGTACCATTAGAAAACTAATTTTTTAATCTTTAAATTGATGTTAAAATCATGCTTGTCCGATAATAATTTCTGAAGTTATAGCAGAAAAACGTCGAAATTTTGCTTAAATTTTAATTAATTCAAATTCTAATTAAAAATTCAAAAAAAGGGCTACAAGGTGCACATTCCCGACCTCCAAGGTATACATGTACCAAATTTGGTAGCTGTAGGTCCAACGGTCTGGCCTGTAGAGCGCCAACACACACACACACACACACATTGAGCTTTATTATAAGTATAGATTACGGCATTCATAATATTGAATTAAGAATTAAAAACTAAAAAGATTTGATATATGAAAAAACAGAGCAAAAAAAAATTATTCAATCAAAAATTGCTATTTTTTAAACTTTTGTCCATTTTTTGTCATTCAACATCAGTAAAAGCTTCAGAAAATAGTTTGTTTATTTTCCAGTAAAGCTAAATGAATTTCATCAAGCTACATAATACAAAAATTAAGTGTACAAAAAAATACGTTTGAATTAAACGAAATTCATTTTCTTGTGATATCGAGATAATTACTTTAAGCGCAGGTTCAAATTAAATTGAAAAATCAAATGATGCCAGTTATCCTCTTACTATTGCAATAATGACTTTTCTTTTAATGCACATTCACACTTAATTAAAAGCGGTAACTTATCGTCCTTAAAATAAGGACTTCAGAAATGTTGATTGAGATTTATCAAAAGCAAAATAATTTTGGTTTTGTTACACAGTTTCATTAAAATGATGCTAAAAATCATTTATAATGACAGAGAAAATGTACTTCATTTTAACATTTCCCATTTATCGTTGTAATTGATTTCAGTAACTTAATTAATATTTTCTGATTAGCATTATGTATTAAAAATTCAAAGTTACTATTTTATTACATATTTTAGAATAGCTTTCCATACTTTTAAATCAGATCAATTATGCGTTTTTAAAAAACTACAGAAAACCAACTTTCACAGGTTGCAATTTTAAGAATATTTTTCAGGGATAATTTAGATTTTGATGTTAAAATATAATAATATTACAATTAATTCTTAAAAAGGCTGTTTAACAAGTTACTAATAATGAATAAATAATAATTAATTCTCATTTAATTAATCAATGAATTGATTTTTAATTTATAAATTTATTACATATTTTTATTTAGATAAATTTCATCTTAATCCTTTAAATATGAAACAGAAGATTAATGTCGAAAATTCCAAAGCCAAAGTTCCTAATTTTAGTATTCTACATAAATATTAGTAAGGGCATTAAGTAAATGCTAGCTATTTTATATATACATACGTATATATATATATATATATATATATTCAGGAATTTTTTATATGCAAGATTTGTTTTGTAAAAAAGAAGCATTTGTTATAAATATCATTTATAAGGGCTTTTAGTGACAAAAAATTATGGAAACAGTATAATATAAGAAGATACCTAAAATATTTTAGTAACCCTTTTTAATTGAAATTTCACATCTGTTGAGATAATTATATAAATTTGTAATGAAAAGAATAAACCAAATGCAGAAGTTTATAATGGTTTGTCTCACAAAATTTAAAGGAAAATGAATGTTGAATATGGACACAATTATGAATAAAAACATTTAGTGGAAATAAAGCAAATTAGAGAATCTTACTCTTAGTGAATGTTGTGAAATACCCCATATATCCGTGAAAAATAACTTTGCAGGAGAACAATAAGCAAATTCAATGAGAGAAATGTTATGCTTTAAACGAAGTGTTAATGTTATGCTTTATACTTAAATGGAGTAAAATAACTAATTTTGAATTATGAAATTTCAATAAAATTGCAAGTATTAATTTTTTATGAGAAAGCAATCAACCTAGAAAGTAATTATTTCGATGCATTTGAAGATTTATTTTCTAATCCTAAGCATTCCTCTGTATATCTTCATGTTTATGTTTAGAAACTGTTTTTCGAAACATATAACACCACAAATCATGGATAAAAAAATTTTAGTTCCTTTGAAAAAAGGTAAAAGAAATCTAAAAAACTTTTAGTTCCTGAAACTGTTGTAGATCTGTTTTTTAAGGCTTTCTGATTGTTCAGTTTGGGTAAATTTCTTATTGAACATTTTTATTTGGTTTCTGAGGCTGAGTTTCAAAATAATACAGAAAATATTTAGCTAAAATAATATAAATTTTTTTAACTCCATTTAAATCATTATTTAAAATAGGCTGAATGGAAAGCAACATTTTCTGATTAATAATTCGGTTGAGATAGGACGTGATACAAGGTTCCTGGAGCGTCGTAACACGACGTCAGAGTGCCAAAATGCTGTATTTATATTCTCTCCTATTGAAAGAGGGTCATAAAACAATGCTTAACAATTTAATCTTTCTGACAATGTTTGCTGCCCCTTCCACTGTGTCTACCAGTTGCTATGTCTACTTGCTCGCTTCCAATCTTGATAGGGGAAAGTTTGAGAATGAAATTAGAACAGAAGCAGAAAAATAGTGTAAGAGATATCTATGAGTGTTTCTTTCAATAAAGATAACTGTAACAAAGGGATAAACACTTTGTCAGTTACAATTTACAGAAAAGACAGATCTTAGACAAGACCTTACATAATAACTAAGCTTATCCCCGTTTTCTCGGCACCACCATGCTATAAATACAGCTTAGGGGAAGGAAGCTCTCCCGTTTCTGGAGGAAATACCTCTAAGTCAAGTTTTGGCTCGCACTTTCTTAAGGCAATCAGTACCTCCAGAAGCACTGTTTGTGGGTTTCCACCAAGAATGAATAAAAGGAACCAAGGATAAATAAAAGGAACTAGGAAAGAGCGATTGATTTCGTTTCTCAACTGTTGCTGATATTTCTTGCTAATAAATTCGATCTGAATATTATTATGGTCACGAAAAATTGCTGCATTATATGGAACAATACATAAAATAATTTGTATTTGTGAAAGTACTGATGACTGCTGCATAAAAACTATTCTGAAATTTTTATTTATGTCTGTTGAAACACACACACATAGATATATATATACATATAGCTGTGTTTTCTACTAAAGGATTGATTATAGTTTTTTATCTTTTACAACATACACCTCACTACTAGTAAAACGAATTCGACGGATAGGAAATTGCAACAATATAAATTTTTTAGCTAACTAGTCTTGACTTTGTATTTAGTTTAAAGGGTTATTAATGATTAAAAAAGATCATACACATAATTTTTTGGTAATTAGTTTGCTTGAAAATTTATTTTAAAAATGCAAAACTCTGGACAATAAAATGAAATAGATCTATAGTCCATAAATAATGTTGATATTTCATGTTTTAAGAATGTCGATATTTCATGCAGTATGAATTATACTTTTCAAAAAAACTTTATCTTTAAAAAATAAATATTAGAAATTTAATGCTAATTTTTTAAGAGTAATCAAAGTCTATGAGTTAAAAGCTAAGGGTTTTCATATAATTAATGATGGCATTTAATTAGGTTGCTAATAATAAATATGTGTCCCAATTTTTGAAACTTTAAGTATAGATATGACCTCTTCTACTAATACAAAAGTTAGTAGTAACTATCGGGTATGTTGCATCATATTCGAAAATGGAGTAATTAAGAAGTCAAATCATCCATAACAACTTAGCCGTTAATAAGGCCAGCATTAATTTACCAGCAATTTTTCTATTTTGTATTTCCATTATTAGATTAATTCTGGAGCATATAATGACATGAAAGAGTGCGGAATTTAACTAGTTAAACCAGCGTAATTTATGATTAACCTTCCATTGGGAGCGCGTATGTAAAAGATACACTAGGGAGGAATTTCATTTTATATCTTTGGATCTGGTGGTGCTGGGAACACCTGTCCTTGGCTATTTTCCCCCTTCTATTTGACCTACTTTCAGTTGCCGTCGTAAGTTTGTGGCGTTAATAAGTCTCTGCTGATCAGATAATTGTAATTTAGAGATACGCGCGACCGTTCATGTAAGTTTTTGTTACATCTGATTTTGTATGATTTACAAACAAATTTGTGCTGTTTTAGACCGGCTACAGTTGGAAAATGTACTTACGAAAGAAAATGTTGAATAAAAGCACCCACATCTCTAAAAATTAAGCTAAAATTAAAGGTGCTAAAGAGAAAAGCCAAACTAGGTATTGAAGAAGTGGAAGATGCGCCGTCAGGGAAAAAACTTTGCCAAAAAGAAAATTGGACTAGAATAACGAGCTTCAGTTGTGAGATTTGGCAGAAATTTATATGTTTGGAGCCCACTAAACACATTTGCTCAAATTGCAACGCTGCAATGAAATAACAATGAAACTATTTTCTTCCTCTTCATATCTAATTTTCAATAAATTTTTTCCTTTTTATACATAAATTCTGTATTTTTGCACTTCTATATTTTATATGCAAATTGTTCTGTCAAAATATCGACGATTTCATTTTTATTATTTTTAAATCAATTCATTTAAACTGTGGTCATTTTATATTGTTATTGCAATCCATGTTTATATTTTTTTCTGTTTCTTTTTAAGTAAAAAAAATGTTTAAAATAATTGTTTAAGTAGAAAAATGTTTAAAATAATTGTAGTTATTAATCCTAAGCTATTTACAATATAATTTTAATAGTTACGCTTTTGAAAATTTACAATTTACTATAATGGATGTGAGAAATACGTGCGACCTTTCATGTTGGCATGACGGCCGCGCCAGGTGGTAGGTTAATAAAATAACTTGACTTTCATCACCATCGATTACTTGTTACCGGATCTGTTAGAAACAAAGATTAATCCACAGGCGAGTTACGTAGTAATGCTTAACATCGAGTCTTATTTTACTTATCTCATGTCAAAACATCATTCGACTTTAGTAGTCAGTATTTCTATTTGGCTATAAAGTAATTGGTCATATTTTCATGCAAACTGATTGCCATGTTCGGAAAACTTTGGTTTTATTCTTCAATTTAAAGAAAAATATTGAAGAAATTCAAAAGCTGCTTACAATGATTATACACCATTGATTCAGCATATAAACATCTTCGCCTCCTAAATTGGTTGAAAAAATGGCGATTTCGACATGAAAATAAGAACAGGTCAGACTTTAGTGTGAATTTTTTTAATGAAGAAGTAACTGCTTTAATAGATTAAAACTTACGGGAAACGATGAGGAACTTGCAGAATCAATAAATGCAGAGATAATAAAATAGCAGTTTTAAAACATTTATTCCTAATTAATCCCATCAAATTGATTCAAACATATAAATGGATGAAGGAAAAAATGTTTTTTTTTATATTCAACATAAGTTTCATTTACTCTGCAGCAAACATCGAATTGGAAGTCCATTTCGAAAAAAGTCCATTTCCAAGCCTAAAAACATTTATCCTTAGTTACTGAACTCACTGCTATTATAATAAGATCTTGAAAAATAGCAGATATAAGTTATACATTCAAGTTGCTTTTTATATACTTCTACAAATAAAACTACGTTTCTTGGGACTAGAAACTGGCTCAAAAGCTCTCAATATTTCCATTTGAAATGCAAGGGTAATGAATGTCTTTTCCTTTGAATATGCACCATTATCTGTAATTTCTTTCGCCATATGTAAGTCTACTTATGATAAGGCTGTTGTTTGTTGAATTTAAACTGAAATTTATGCTGGAAGATAGCAATGATTCACCTACAGCTCAAGACAATTTTTCTTAATGCACTAGAGTTTTCTTTTTATACAAACAAGAAATAAATGCCACTTTTATCTAGAACATCTTTCTATCCGATAATGTAATATGTGTGTTTTTGTTTACAGTCATTCCTTAGGAATAAATATTTTCTCCTCTCCTTTGTAAATAATTCACTATAATATTTTCTATGATTTCAAAAGGTCAAAGATTACTGGAATAATTCACTTGTAAAGAAGAAAGGCATTTAAATCAATACTGAAGCACGTCGAAATATACATAAAGATCCTGTAAATATTTGCTTCAAAGAACACACAAATTTTTGATATCATATCATAACGGATGGTTAAAATTAGCATGACAGGTTAATACAGAAAGTTATAGTAGAAGCATCTCTGGTCATTCAAAAATATCAAAATCCATTCAATCTTTATTTTTATATGAGCTACTGAACAATTAAGTAGAGCATTAAAGCAAAAGTAACCAGAGAAAATATACGAATATATGTTAAAATTAAATATTCAGCAAAGAAATGCCCAAGAAATGTTCGACACCTCTCAAAAAATCCGTAAAAGTGTTTGAATGAAATTTTTACCAAATTTCTGCTCTCTACAAATCTTAATTTTTCAGATTACCTGGCATTTCAAAAAATGATTCATTGAATATTTGAGAAAGGCTGTAATTATTACGAAAATAGATTAACTGAAAATTTATTTATAAATGATTCATTGATTATGAAATATTATAATTGATGTTCGTACGACTCATTGATTTATGTATGATTATGACCGAAATTATGTATGAATCATTCGTTATGCTTGATTATGACTGAGATTTATGCAAGATTCATTAAGTCTTTAAAATGGATTAAATTCTCATGAAAATAAATTCATTGAAAATAGCTTGTTCCGTGGATAGATTTTAAAAATTTGTTGTTCTTTTGACAAGAAATTTAGCTATGTCCAAAAAAAGAAGCAAAAGGGAAGGATTTTGAATGATCTATAATTATACTTATCACCAGCGGGTGACCGAGCTCCGCTCGGAGAAAACAGGTATCGAAGCTAACTCGAAGATTTAAATTTTCAATTGTGATTTATCAAAACAATACATGCCATAAGAAGATTTGTGAAACCATTGGTGAAAAGATAACCGGTTAAAGTGCACCATTGTAAACTATTCTAAACAAAGTTAGAGTTTGGAAAGGGAACTACTCTATACAAAGGTAAAGTAAAGGTAAAGATTGAAGTGTGTTGAAGTTCAATATTTTTGACAACTTTATTTAGAAAAATCAAACATATATACATACATAAGAAACATATTATAAACCTATAACAGCATAAACATAAAACTTTATTAGTTCACCATATTGGCTATAGATGGCAGCACGTTACCTCTTGAAAATTTAAGTAGCCATTATGGCGAACTAATAAAGTTTGAAAATATCCTATCTGTAACTCCGAACTGCTCGACCATAGCGCTTCAAAACCGGCGCCAATCGATTCCTCGTGGCCAAAAACCCCAGACCCCCAAGTGTACCGGAGTTTATTAATTCTGGGGCGATTTTCGACTTGGCAACCATTCCTCGTATTATAGTATTAGATAGATAAGAAAATCGTATTTTTATAATATTATTTTTAATAGATCTTTGCATTTAATATATTCTTTGTATTTTTAGGAATATTATGAATATAAACGATCATGTTACTAAAGCATAAATGGGAATTTAACACTACTTAGACAAAAGAAAAGATTAAAAAGTGGCATTGAATTTCAAACTCTCCAAGATTAGTAGATACTACAGAATTTATTAGAAGAATACAAAAATAAGAAAGGCTAATTGTGATAAATAGTTACTTTAGTGATAATGTTACAAATCTAAAGAATCTAAGCGAATCTTTTTATCTTTAGAATACAAGACATCTTCTTACAGAAAGTACAAAGTTAAAAGATAATTCAAGGGATAAGATAAAGATAAGATTAATATACAAAACTATTATTTCACTAACATACAGTGTTTTCTGTTTTCAAAGGGCAATTTTTTTAAGTGAAGAAAAATTAATTTTTATAAAGCAGTCTGCATTGCAATTTTTATGTCGAAAACTAGCATTTTCATAATATTTAAATTTTAGGAATAAAATCAGCTTAACATGTATTCTCTGCTCATTCTATTTTTTAAATTTAATGAAATTTAATTAATCCTATGAAAATTTAATCTTGAAAAAAGCAAAGATTACACTCTTTTATAGATTTAAAACTTAATTCTATTAATAAAAAATCATAACTATTTACTAATAAACGGAATTATTTTGTTTTCAAGCAGATTTTCTATTTCTTTTTCAAATATTATTTTTTACAAAGTTTCATTTGAAATTTCATCTGTTCTGAAATAATAACTAATTATTTTTCTAAACTTTCATTTTATAAAAATAAATGATTTTAATCATTATTGGTCAATGATAAAACTAGTTTATTTTGGAATTATTAATCTGGTATACAACATGATATTCGTCTTATTGAATCCAGTTGGTCCCAGCATTCACGCATCTTTGCATTTAAAGTAATTAATGTTATTAAATTTAAAATACATTAAAAAGCCCCTGAAAGAATTCTGGGAAATAAAGTAATGCTATACCAAATAAGAGTCTGAAAATATGAAATTACTGAAAAATACAGTCAAACGCTTTATTCTTTTTATGGTTCTATCTTTATTTGAATGTTCAAAATTTGCTTTGAAGCAATGATAACTCTTAATTGTAATATTTTTTAAACTCTCTTCCATAAAGCATATTGCTCTGTTGTGTAGGTGATTTCTTCATAATAATTTATATATTTAAAACAAAAGGGAAAAACAGTGAATGATTCACCCAGCTAATAGCCAAATTTTATAATATCGTCTAGTTTTGCTCTGCATGAAAGCTCATAACCTGTAAACAGGCCATCTTAGGTCACTTAGCTTAAATCTTTCTGCATTTTT